>JAKELL010000377.1:0-44225 GCA_021524915.1 Lactarius akahatsu
GCACCTTCTGTGGCATGCTTGGACATCATGTCCGTGGCTGCCCCACCGCTGAGGAATATGTGGACACTGGCCGTGTCAAGATCATCGACAACCGGCTCTTCCTCCCTACTGGTCAGCCTATCCCGAACAATGGCTGCGGACTTGGACTGCAGGCAAGTGTCGACGCCTGGCTGAGCGCTAACAAGCCACCTGCCAGCGACAGCGCCACGCCAGCCACCCAGCGCGATGCACCACCTCACACAAGCTACAGCTTCGAGATCGTCCCAGAGCCCGTGGTCCCAATGGGTGCGTACATCACAGAGGAGGCTGACTCAGACGCAGACAATGGCGATCACGGGTACACGACTGAACTGTACGACATGTATGAGGTCTTCGCGACGAAGAAGGACTCCAAGCCCTCAAAAACGTCGGCAGCGCCCCCTGCAAAAGCACCCTCCCCACCCCCTGTGCCCCTGGCCCTGGCTGCACCAGCTGCGCCTTCAGCCTTCACCGGCCGTGCCCCCCAGTACCGGTATCGGCCGAGCACAGGGGACCAGGCCCTCACCAAGGAGCTCCTAGGCTGGATCCTCGAGGGCAAGCTCGACAAGGTCACGCCAGCGCACATCCTTGCCGCCAGCCCCCCTGTTCGCAAGGAGCTTGTTGAGCGCCTCAAGCCCCGCCGTGTTGAGACAGCTTCGTTCGAGCGGGTGGATGATGATGCCGTGGACCTAGTCTCAGTACTCGAGCTCGCAGCCAAACGAGAGGCTGAGTTCTCCCTTCCTCTTCGAGAGATCGATGTACTGGTCAACAATCACAGCACTGAGGCCAGCGTCCTCGATCAGGGCTCTCAAATCGTTGTCATTCGCGAAGACTTGGCAAACGAGGTCAGCGCAAGGGTCAACACGCAGCATACGTTGCGCATGGAAGGTGCAAACGGCAGCACGTCCCGCACGCTCGGGTGCGCCAAGGACTTGGATATGCGCATCGGTGACGTCTCCTTCACGATTCACGCTCACGTTGTCTGAACAGCGCCCTTCTGCCTGCTCCTTGGCCGCCCTTTCGACCACCTCCTGTTGTGCCAGCTTGAGGATCACCCTGACCGCGTTGACGTGTCCATTCGCAACCCCGCAGACCCTTCGCGCTCCATCACCATCCCTTCCCGAGCTCGCTGAACCGCAGAAGTTGGCTTCATCACAGCCCTTGCCTGCCAGGTTTGACCTGAGCCCCTGCACATGGAGGTGCTAGAACGCTACGTTGCTTCCCCCCATTTCCCCCTCCCACCTGATTCCGTGCCCACGTCTGACTTGCCCGTTGCAGTCCTAGCATACAAAAAGGCTGCCAGGAAAGTCCACCCGGTCGCAGCTTCTCTCCCTGAGGACTTTTGCATCATCTGGCGCCGTCCTGAAGACCCCCTCCTCTCTCTTTCCGTGCTCCCGACCCACCCTCCCGAGTTCACACCAGGTGCACGCCTCACACAAGAACACTTCGAAGCCCTTGAACTCAACAAGTTCAATTTTCTTTGGCCTAAAGAGGTGAGACTTGCAGTGCACGTCCTCAAGGTGAACGAGGGGGTGCTCGCGTGGTTGGAAGCAGAGTGAGGGTGATTCCGGGACAATTACTTTTCGCCTGTCAAGATCCCGACGGTTGCCCATACGCCCTGGGTCCACAAGAACATCCTGATTCCAACCGGCTTGCTCAACAAGGTCATTGGGATATTCAAGGAGAAGATTGCGGCTGGCATGTACGAGCCCTCGGACGCCTCATACCGCTCTCGCTGGTTCTGTGTCCCGAAGAAAAACGGTTCACTCCGGCTTGTGCACGACCTGCAGCCCCTTAACGCCGTCACAATCCACAACGCAGCGGTCCCACCCTTCGTCGACCAGTTTGTCAAGGGCTTAGCTGCGTGTTCTTGTTACTCTATGCTCGACCTGCTCGTCGGCTATGACCACCGGACCCTTGACATTGCCTCCAGAGATCTCACGAGCTTCCAGTCCCCACTCGGCGCCCTTTGCAACACAACGCTCCTGCAGGGCTCGACGAATGCTGTCGCCATTTTCCACGGTGATGTGACATTTATCCTCAAGCCTGAGATCCCGAACGTTGCTAAGCCATTCCTAGACAATACCACGGTCAAGGGCCTGCCTTCACGCTATGAGACCCTGGATGGGGGATACAAAACAATACCTGACAACCCCAGCATCCGCTGTTTCGTGTGGGAACACCTCAGCGACGTCCATCGGGTCATGCATCGGTTGGGTCATGCCGGCGCTACCATCTCAGTGAAGAAGATCTTCTTGGCCATCCCAGAAGTCATCATCCTAGGCCACAAGTGCATGTACAAAGGATGCGTCCCCGATGACTCAAAGGTGGCGAGAGTTCGCACATGGCCCCCATGCAAAACCGTCTCCAATGTCCACACGTTCCTCAGAACTGTGGGAACCATGCGCATCTGGATAAAGGACTTCTCCTCCATAGCCAGGCCTCTTGTTGATCTCACGCGAAAAGACACTGACTTCGTTTGGCAGGATGAGCATGACCATGCTATGGAGCAGCTCAAAACTGCCATCATCACTTCCCTGGCACTCATCCCCATCGACTACAAATCGGATCGCAAAGCTTACCTTGCTGTAACGTCTACCACAGATGTTTGCCTGACTTAGGCCTCTTGGCGTGTGGCGATCCTTGGAAGTCGAAAGTTGCGGTTAGCAAAGGTCTCTGGATAGAAAGCGGGATGGGGCTGAAGGCTCTCGTCTCTCCCGAAATAGGCGTGGAGGTCTTCTAGTTGGAGGACTCCCTGAGGGACTTTGTCGATGTATCTAGCGCTTGCCCAAGAGATGCTGTCAAGTATGAAGAAAGAGTGGTACGGGGTGGCTACGTGTTCGTTGCGGTATAGATGCACTTGATAGGCTGCGACATCTGGGGGAAGGTCCACTGATCCGCAAAGGGACAGGCGAAAGATAAGTCACGGGGGATCCCTGGTCTAAGGGGATATGCTGGACACTCACTTGAGAGGGGGAGGTCCTCTTAGCAAAAGATGAGTAGAAGATGGTGGTATTGGAAGAAGACCAAGATGCCGTTCTTGGTCTTCACACTACTCTACTTATACAGATACGCGTGGGCTTTGAAGCACCACTTGAATACTACTAGCCAATAGCGTAAGTACCGTGAACCCTAGTACAGCTATCCTAGTATGTCACGATCATGGGATCGTGCCATCAATCTCAAAGATTCGGTACAGAATGTTCTAGTTCTCGTTTCCAATTCTCATGTTTCAAGAAACCTTCTGTGTTCTCATGTTTCGGAGCTTTCCGTTTCTATTCTGGAAAATCCTACTTACAGGTCATGTGACTCTTACTGCGGATGGCGCCATTATGGCGATTAACAGACTGCACATCTCAGAAAAATATAGAAAAACCTAGGAAAATAGGAGGGGCTTGATAGTATAAATACCTGTAGGATAGCACAGTAGTTCTGCATTCTAGTCTTGTTTTCTGCCTCTGAAATCTATTGTTTCTACCTTTCGCTTGCTCTGGGCAAGTCGTCTTACATAATCAACCTCGACTGCAACCCAGAATAGTGCCCGGGCCCTGCGCATTTCCCAAACACGACCAACTTGGTGCCAGTCCGAGCTCTGATCGTGAAATAGTATGAGTCACATCGAGTCATTATGAGATCTGATCTGTTATCGTACAATCACATGTGCTGGAGCTTACCTGGCTGACTGATCCTACAAGTCCATGACGATATTCTGCTGACGGCGATGTCATAGTCGACGCATCAGTGTCCACTTCCCGGCCCGAGGCGCTGATCAAACCGAAACGTAACATCACCCCCTTCTTATGGTCGAGCCCTAGCTCGACCGCGCTGGGCGGCCTCCCTCTGCTCCACAATCTGGAGTCCGGCTTGTATCCCCGGACGGTATGAGTCCCCCTCGGCTTCGATGCGGGTGATCGTGTTGGCTCGCTGGAGCCAGGAGTACACAGTCCCGTCTTGCCCAGGCTATCTTGTCCAGCTCGTCCATCTTCTTCATCAACTCCGCCTCCTTTGCCTCATATCCCGCTTGTGCACAGCAGGTAGCGGTGGACCTCCGCAATAAGAGTGAGGTCCTTTATTCCCGCGAGAGCACGGTCGACCGACTCGCGCATGGAACTGCGCTGATCTAGAAAGATCAGATCATCGTTGTAGTAGTGGCTGTCTGCAGCGTAGTCGTAGTTGGGGGCGGCGTGCACAGGCTTCCCATATTGCTGGTCGCTGCCTCTCCTGTAGGTGAGGACAAATGGGTCCGCCGTAAGGATAAGCTGCGTATACCGAGCTGGGTGCAGCCGGTCTTGAGCATCACGGATCTGGAAAGGGATATATGTACTCCCCTGTTGTGTTGGAATCCGACAGGTGGAGGAGTCTCCACTTGGCGTCGGGAAACCGGGCTGTGTTCCTCCGCACGGTATCGGCAGATCTGGGGTCGAGCAGCTTTCAGCATAAGGATAGGCTCCCCGTCGGTGGTGCATAGCGGCAGGGTTTCATTGTGGGTGGTCGTGAGATGGTTCCCATAGACAAGGTGTTCGTGTAGAGGGCAATGTTCCTCTGAGAGATACTTGTCATACTCCCAGTCCTCTTGAATCGGAGTCTTGTCCAAATCGGGTTGAGCTGTTGTCGACATGTTGGTTGGCGAAGGATCTCTTGTACCAACTCTGGTAGGGGTTGGCGAAGGAAGAAGGGATGGTACGGGGGTTGGTGGATGACTTCCTCCATCGTGAATGGACTGGGGAAGCGACAGGGGTGATGGTGGCACGTCTTGAACGATGAGGGTAGGCTGGATGGACACTGGGAGTAGGTCGTCGAGGACATAGTGGACTTGAACTCGAGGAGAGGACATGAGTATGTGGGAGAGAAGTAGAGAGGGATGGGGACGTCTCTTGGATTTTCCCTGCACTTATATGTGTTTCTCTGGCGGGGTTTGAACGTTTGAATTCCCGAATTGCTTCATCAGCAAATACGTCATCCTTGGAGACCCACTGATTGTCTGAGTCCAGGGTATCTGCGCCATTTGACCAAATACTGCAGTTTCTTGGTCCTGCTGAACTGCCGAGAGTCTAGAATCTTCTCGACTTCGTATTCCTCTTCTCCATCAATCAGGTCCGGTGGTGGGCGCTGATAGTTGGGGCCATGTGTGGGAGTTTCTTTGTATGGAGTTAGAAGGTCCATGTGGAATACTGGGTGGATGCTCCACTGCGTGGGAAGTTCTAGGCGGTAATTGACTGCGAACATCACCTGGGCAATCTGGAATGGGCCATGTCTTCTTGGCGTGAGTTTTGTGGTTGGCTGATTCATACGTAGGTGGCGTCCTTCAAGCCATACGAGGTCCCCGATTTGGTATTTTGGGGTGTCCTTGTGTTTGATCCACCCCTGCTGCGCTTTGATCATCAGTTCCTGGGCACGCGTTCTAGCTTCTCTGAACTGCTGCACCTGTAATGCCACTTGTGGGATGGGAGAAGGCCAATCGATCCAATCAGCGTGCGGGTTGTATCCCATGAGGACATTGAAAGGGGATTCCTTGGTGGACTCGTTCGGCCAGTTGTTGTGCGTGAATTCTGCCATTGGTAGGTATTGTGTCCAATCGTCTTGTTGCTCGTTGACCCAGAACCTTAGGTACTGTTCTAGCCATTGATTGGTCCACTCTGATTGGACCGTCTGTTCTGGGGTGGTATGCCGTGGAAATATTTTGTTTGATTCCTAGTATTCGGCATAGTTCGCAGGTGAATTTTGACGTGAATCTGGGGTCTTGATTGCTGATGATGTGTGCTGGCAGTCCAAATCTGGGAAAGACGTGTGTCACGTACAGGGCTGCAGTTCCTTCTGCGCTTATCTCTTCCAGGCATGGGATAAATACCGCCGCTTTAGAGCAATCGTGATCTGTTATCGTCAGTATCGAGTCGCAGCCATTTGATTGGGGTAGTTTCGTGATGAAGTCCAGTGCTATGACTTCAAACGGGGTGGCCTCTGGTTTGGGGAATATTGGTTGTAGAGGGGCACGTGTTGGTCGATTGTTGACCTTGATTCGTTGACAGTCGGCGCATCCTTTGACGTAATCTTGTGCTTCTTGCCGAAGGCCTGGCCACCAGTAATATCTTTCGATTAGTTTGATGGTTCGGTTGATTCCGGGGTGTCCATAGGCAAGCGTGTCATGATGGGCTTGTATAATACGCCTTCGTTCGTGGGCATCCCCTGTGACCACTCTTTGTCCTTCCTTGTACCACGTATTCTCGATGCGTTTGAGTTTGTGTGGGTTGACCCACTTCGCGACGATATTGTTGTCCTGGGCGTATACTGGGTGTGTGGGTTGCATTTCGTCCACTGTGATTTCTGGGCTCATGTGTATCAGGTTTTCCGTGGTGTCGATGGCTGCAGCTCGGATGAATATGTGGTCAGGGAGTACCATGACTTGTTCATTGTCGTGTTCTCCCTGATCGTAGTCGGGCCTCCTTGATAAGGCGTCAGCTCTCCCGTTCGCTGTTCCTTTGATGTGGTGAATCTCTATGTCGTATTCGGAGAGTTCCAGCACTTCCCTTGCCACTCGTCTGCTTATCTTCTGGGGGCATCTCCAGTATTGCAGGTTCATGTGGTCAGAGAATACCTTGATTTTGTGTGGGGATCCTGCAAGGTAGGCTCTCCAGTTCCTTAGTGCTTTGACAATGGCTAACAGTTCTAAGTTGTAGATGTCGTAGTTCCGTTCTGCCGCACTGAGGGTGTTGGAGTAATATGTGATTGGGTGTCGTTTGTTGTCCTTGTCTTGTTGGAGTAGCACTGCTCCTACCGCGTATCCCGAGGCGTCGACTTCCAGTTCGAAGGGTTTGTTTAGTTCTGGGTGTTTGAGCACCAGTTCTTCCGTTATGAGGGTTTTGAGTTTATTGAACGCTGTTTGTTGCTCTGTTCCCCATGACCATTCTGTGTCTTTGCGCGTGAGTTTGTTGAGTGGGCGTGCATGTGTGGAAAAATTTCGAATGAAAGCGCGGTAGAAGTTGCAAAAACCTAGGAATGATCACACCTGTTTGATGTTTTTGGGGACTGGCCAGTCGCGGATTCCGGAAATTTGACGGGGTCCATGCGAATCACCCCCTTCTTAATGATTACCCCCAGGTAATCAAGGGTGTCAGAGTGGAATGTGCATTTTTCCAATTTGAGGTATAAGTCGTGCTGTTCTAATAGGTCCAGGATGTCGTGAACCGCTTCCGTATGGGCCTGTTCTGTGGTTGCTGTTGCGACCCCAATATCGTCCATGTATACACGTATGATGGTCCCCTTCTTTTCATGGTACTCGATGAGTTGTAGCGGTATGACACCTCGCTACGCTAAGCCCAAGTGTGAACTAGGAGTGAACCGTCAGGTGAGCACACCCAAGCTGAGCGCGGAGATAAATCATGCGCTAACGCACAGTCACAGTGGAGGGACAACAACTTAGAGCTTTTATACAAGGACTCAAGTTATCAGGGTCACACTGTGGTATGCTGAGTGGAGAACCAAGAGGACAAGTTTAGATTGGAGAGAGTAAGGAGTACAATGGGAATATGCACCTGAGTGGAGAACCAAGAGGACAAGTTGGTTCCACTCAGGACGCTACAGGGAGGTTTATATATGCTACATGTGCTGAGCTTGAACTGAGTCTAAACACTATTACTAAGTGTACAGTAAGACTCCATGACTCAGGAGCTGATGCGTCGTGTCTATTAATAGCGCTATCTATTGTGCTGACTGATGCACTTGTCATAGCGCTGACACGATGCTCTTATCTTGCTGAGTAAAACCTAATACAGCGCGTAAGCGTAATCTACTAAGTGAAGTCTAGAACTATCTAGAATGTTCCTTCCTTATCTACCAATCGTAAGAGTCCATACGTATTTGGAGTGTGACCGGATTAGGTTGTCCCGTTAAGGGTGCAACTATCCCAGGGTCACGTGCGTAAAGGTGCACGTGGTGGCAGCATGTGACTGATGATGTCTCGTACTTTGGCCCTTTATATCTTCCTTAAATAATTCCATATAAATACAGAAAAATAGGAAAGTAATATATGCGTCCATGACATGAGTGGTTCGAAGATAAAGTTCATCATTGCCTGGAAAGTTGCCGGTGCGTTTGTCATGCCGAAGTACATTACCAATGGTTCAAAGAATCCTCGTTTAGTTTTGAACGCTGCCTTGTGCTCATCTCCTGGCTTGATCCTGATGTTCGTGTACCCCCATCTGACGTCAAATTTGGAGAAGATCCATCCTCTGCTGAGGTCTGTGATCAGCTGGGGTATGAGCGGGAGCGGGTATTGATTGCGTATGGTCCATGTATTGAGTTCCCTGTAATCCTGCACTGGCCATAGCTTTCCGTCCTTCTTTTTGATGAAGAAGAATGGGGCTGCGTACTGAGACTTGGATGGTCGAATGTATCCTTTGGCCAATTGTTCATCTTGGAATTCCTCCAAGGCCTTATCCTCTGTTTGATTGAGTGGGTAGACTTTGCAGTTAATGTGGTCTGGAGTGTTTGGTTTGAGGTTGATGGCGTGGTCCCATGGTCTAGGAGGTGGGAATCAGTAGGATTCCTCTTCGCTGAATACTTTTGTGTGTCTTTTGTATTCGTCAGGTAGTTCCTTCGTTTCCGTTGACTGTGCCAAGATTGCTAGTTCCGTTGCCATTGTTTGTCCGTATATTGGGTTCATTTCCTCTTCCAGTTCCCTGAAGGCCTGTTCCTGTTCTTCGTCTTGTATCCTCATGACGATGCTTCGGATTTCTGCCTGGATAGTGGCTAGGCTCGGGGTTTTGTTGGGGTTGATGGTGCGTATGATGATTGGGTACTGTTTAGTGTCCATGGTAGCAGTGGCCCATTGTATGCATGGCTGAAACGTTGCTAGCCAGGGGTACCCCAGAATAAGGTCTTCTCCTCCTACATTGGTGATAAGGAACTGAATGGTTTTAAGTTTTCCATCAGTTTGTATATTTAGGTCGATGCAGTGAGTGATTTTCCCTCCTTTGTTGTGTGTCCCGTCTATGTTCCAGATGTTTCGGGGGTTGGGTAGTTCTTTGGTTCCCAACCCCACCTTCTCTACAAAATCTGGGTGTATGAAGTTGTGGGTGGCTCCGGAGTCCACCAGTGCTTTCTTTTCAGCCATGTAGTAGCTCGTGCGGATCGAAACTGGAACATGCATAGATCGATAGTGTGTAATAAACGATGAGTTACAATTTGAAGCCCTCACCCAGGCCGTTGGGTTCAGGCACTTTGAAAATCCTGCCTCCCTGCCATATCCCTTACGAACACCTCCTTCATTTCTTCTGGTAGAGCTGCGATGCGACCCATGATGTTGTCTATCTGGGGATCGGTGTCTGCACGGTTGGCTTGGACAGGCCCCTCGAAGTCGATGAGGGTTTCTTCTGCCATACTCTGGGACGTGATAGGCATTTCTTCGATGTATGCGCTTCTTCCGTTGGCCCTTTTGGGCTGGTGACAGTCTCGTGCTAAGTGTCCTTTCTGGTTGCAGTTAAAGCAAATTACATCCCTGATGTTTAGGACTCCTCGTCCTCCTCCCCTGCATTGCATGAACCCGGCTCTTGGCGGGAACGGGGGTCTTCCAGGTGTCCAATCCCTTGGGTTTTCCAGGTGATTGCAGTTAACGTCACCTATTTCGGCGACTCGTGCTCGAACTCTCCCTGGGGTGGTGTCCATTGCGTCAGGATGGTTTCGGTATTGCTGCCATCCTTGTTGGTTTCCTTGCCTTTGTGGGGCTTGGAATCTGAGAGGCTGATTCTGGCGAGGGTGTGGCATGGATTGTGGTTGTCTTCCGAATCCATCTGATCTGGCCCTCATATGCAGGTATCGTTTCTGCTGCTCGATGAGCGCGCTCTTCCACTGGGAGTAGCTGCGCGGGTTATGGAATTGGTAGGCATTTTGATATAGTTTGAGGGGAACGCCTTGTGTGAACTTGTCGAGGACTAGTGGTTCGTCCAACTGGTAGTCAGCCTGTCGGACCAGCTTTTCGAATTTAGTGACGTAGCTGTCAATGTCCTCGTTGACCATTTTGAATCCTTTGTTGAGTTCTACTCTCGCGCGATCCTTCTCCAGGTTGTTGTGGAATTGACCTTTGAATGCGAGTTCTACTCCTGCCCAGAGCCATGGGTCGTTCTTGTTGGTTTGAGCATCGAGCCACTTGGTGGTCTCTGTTGCCCATTTGTCGACGAGTGGTCCCTGGATGTAGGTTAGGAACATCATTGCTTTGATGTAGGGAACTTTGAGGCTTCTGTTGGCAGCATTGACTCCCACAAATCTGTTCCACTGCGAGAGGAATGCTTCTGCTTCATCGCGGTTGCCCATGAATATCTTGGGTTCCTTCCCTAGGAATTTGTCTGTATCGGGCATGGTGAACCCAGGTACGTTTGCCTGTCCGTCATCATGAGGGTTGTCGTCTGGGTCTCCTCCTGGTGGTGCTCCTCCTCCTCCTCCTCCTTCGTCGGGGGACTTTCCAAATATTGTGGTTCTGGCTTGTGCCATCGTTAATGTAGTGGTGGCAGACATGTCTGTGGGGATGGACTTAGCGATTTGTTCAAGGTGTTCCTCCTCCTGTTGGTCCTTGATAATGCGGATCTCTTCCGGGTTGCTTGTGATGGATGGGGATGGTGCTGGTGTTTTAGGTGTTGGTGAACGGACCGGTTCCTCTTCTTCTCTGTCAATTGGTCCCCACTGATCTCTGGTAGTGACGTTGGATTGGAGGATGTCGAGGCTGAGACTTGAGCTTGCAGGTCTGGTAACTTGGTACTTGTTGTATGTGTCGTTCCAATGGATTTCGACCCAGCAGAGGTTGTCGAAGTTGAATTCTACGGGGATAAGTTGGGATTGTTCCTGTCAGTTGACGTAGTAGGTGAAGTATCCTGGGTTTTCTTTGTCATCCTTCCAAAATGCGTTTTCTAGGTACTTCTTTGGGACGTTGCGATCTCCTCTCCTGTTGATGTAGTAGGGTCGGAAGGGAACCCAGAAGTCTTTGGTTTTTCTTGTAGGATTGGCCACGGTGGGATCTTGGTCTTAATGTAACGTCTACCACAGACGTTTGCCTGACTTAGGCCTCTTGGCGTGTGGCGATCCTTGGAAGTCGAAAGTTGCGGTTAGCAAAGGTCTCTGGATAGAAAGCGGGATGGGGCTGAAGGCTCTCGTCTCTCCCGAAATAGGTGTGGAGGTCTTCTAGTTGGAGGACTCCCTGAGGGACTTTGTCAATGTATCTAGCGCTTGCCCAAGAGATGCTGTCAAGTATGAAGAAAGAGTGGTATGGGGTGGCTACACATTTGTTGCAGTATAGATGCACTTGATAGGCTACGACATCTGGGGGAAGGTCCACTGATCCGCGAAGGGACAGGCGAAAGATAAGTCACGGGGGATCCCTGGTCTAAGGGGATATGCCGGACACTCACTTAAGAGGGGGAGGTCCTCTTAGCAAAAGACGAGTAGAAGATGGTGGTATTGGAAGAAGACCAAGATGCCGTTCTTGGTCTTCACGCTACTCTACTTATACAGATACGCGTGGGCTTTGAAGCGCCACTTGAATACTACTAGCCAATATTGTAAGTACCGTGAACCCTAGTACAGCTATCCTAGTATGAGTCACATCGAGTCATTACGAGATCCGATCCATTATCGTACAATCACATGTGCCGGAGCTTACCCGGCTGACTGATCCTACAAGTCCATGACGATATTCTGCTGACAGCGATATCATAGTCGATGTAACGCCACCACTGGCGTTAGTCCGACTTGGACACGAAAGGGCGTTCACGACTTAGCAGAATATTTCTTCGAGGTCACGTGACCGGGTCGCGAGATGCACGGCGTGTACGAGCACGTGATCTGAGTGTACACTAGGGCAAGTCGTGCCACTAGGTATTCCGATAATTGATGAAGACGACTTGCTCCGGAGGAGACAAGCGAAGCACGCGTAAAGAGACAAGTAGAAGTGGTGAATTGAAGAAGACCAAGATGGCGAATCTTGGTCTTATCGAGCCACTATTTATACATATACGAGGTGGCTTTAAAGCTCCTCTCGAATTCGTACGACGAATGGCGTATGTAGCTCGAACCCTACTATCGCTATCCTAGTGTTGACTAATGCCACATCGGCATGTGATAATACTACTTGCTGACTGATATGACTGTCCATGACTCATTACTGCTTACTAACGAGGTCATCACCGTAAGTAAGAGTCCACTTCCCTGCATACCGTGACATCATGAAGGAGTAGAAGTGCTTCTAGGTGACAACTCTCTACTCAAGAGCGTTGGCACTGGTACGGTTACAATCCGCACCAACAGAGGATATGACCTCAAAATATCAAATGTGCTGCACCTCCCCAACACACACTCACGCATACTATCAACGCCTGCACTAACACAAAAAGGCGCCATCATCAGCTTTGACTCAACATCTTTTGCTATAAGATTCAATGGAGAGACCATAGCGGAAGGACACAAGGCTTCAGGCCTATATTGGCTTGACGGACAACATATGAACTCAGTCCGAGCACCTGCATCTGCTAGCCTTGATGTCTGGCATCAGCGCATGGGACATATGTCCAAAGACGCGCTTAAAAGATATGCTCAGGAGTCTGTAAAAGGACTCCATATAAATAACTCACCAGTAGACGATAAGTTGTGCCATGGTTGTGAAACTGGCAAATCAACGCATCTACCCTTTCCACCTTCCTCAAAACGCGCACAAGAACCCCTTGAAGTCATCCACAGTGACCTTGTTGGCCCCATGCAGAGCCAATCAATACAAGGAAACAAGTACTTCGCCACGTTCATAGATGACTACTCTAAAGCAGCAGTCGTCGTCTTCATGAAATCAAAGGACCAGTTTAAGGATGCCTTCATACACTATAAGGCATGGGCTGAAAAACAACTAAATAAGCCCATCAAAACCTTACACTCGGATTGTGGTGGCGAATACGTCAATAATGACTTAAAGCGCATACTTTTGGAAGCGGGAATTGAGCATACTCTCACAATGCCTCATTCTCCACAACAGAATGGGAGAGCCGAGCGTTTTAACCGTACGGTTATGGAAAAAGGCACTAGCATGCTTCATCATGCAGGCCTTAGCCTTGGCTTTTGGGAACAAGCAGTACAAACTGCTGTGCAAATATATAACCGCACTCCCACTTGTTCTAATCAGTGGAAAACTCCGCTGGAGCTCTGGGATGGTACAGTCCCAGATGTCTCTTACTTTAGAGTATTCGGCTGCAAAGCCTACTATCATGTACCCGAACACAACCAGCACAAATTAGATCCTAAAGCAAAGGAAGCCGTGTTTGTGGGCTATGAACCCTTATCAAAGGGTTACAAACTCTGGGATAGACATAGCCGGTGCTTCGTCTCTTCACGAGATGTTACATTTGACGAAAGCACTTTCCCATCCCTGAGTGATCTGGCTCGCCACTCTCAAATCCCTTCCCCTCCCGTGTCTGGTGAACTTGAAAGAGGCGCTGCCGGCGGTGAGATCTTCTTTGTAGTGCCTAGCCCGCCTACACCAGCTGTTGCCCCTGCGGCACCTACACCAGTCTTTGTACTCCCACCTATTCAGGTGCCCGCAGAACCTCAACAACAGCCTAGCACACCCCCCAACACCTCACCTGCTACGGCAGACCAGACAATATATCATACTCCCCCTTCCCAAGCCCCCCCTCCTACAAACACTGCACCCACCCGCACTCGCACTCGCTCCACAAGGCATGCTGCAGTAGTCGCTCCTATACCGGCCCCTAATTTCAATAGGGAAGTATCTCCTCCCAGATCTACTCCCAGATCTCCAAGGAACACTCAGCCAGTTTCGCCTGCCCGACCAAGGCGGAGCACTAGGGTACGATTCACAAATCCTCGCTATCTCCAAGAGGACGATGAATTCGTGCAAGGAAGCAGTAGGCTGGGAATGATGGACCTACTTAATGCGGCAGAGGTACCTGGCTATAGGGACCCTCAGACCTTTAAGCAGGCTATGGAGTCTGAACAAGCTGTCGATTGGCTTGAAGCATGCCAGTATGAACTGGATGCTCTCGACAAGCTAGATGTCTGGAGATTAGAACCCCTCCCTGCCGGAAGGAAGGTGGTTAAATGCAAGTGGGTGTTTAAAAAGAAAGCAGATGGACGCTTTCATGCTAGGCTAGTGGCAAAAGGGTTCACCCAACTAGAGGGGGTGGACTTTGACGAAACTTTCTCCCCAGTTGCCCGCTTCGAGTCTTTACAACTCCTTCTTGCGTTGGCTACGCTTGAAGACTGGCATATTCACCAGATGGATGTCAAATCGGCATTCCTTCATGGGGAACTGGAGGAAGAAATCTATATGGAGCAACCTGTCGGTTTCGTCACAGCTGGCTCCGAGCACCTTGTGTGCTGGTTACAGAAGGCCCTTTATGGCCTGAAACAAGCCTCCCGCACATGGAACGTGCAATTCCATGGGGTCCTTTGTGACCTAGGCTTTACGTGGACGTATTCTGATGCAGGAGTATATGTGTATCATCTTCAAGAGGGGGGTGACACATTATTTGTGATCTTATATGTAGATGACATCACTATACTCGGGAGCTCTCTGTCAAAGATCAATGATCTGAAAGTCTCTCTATCAGACCGATATGAGATGACTGATCTTGGTGAAATCCAATCTTATCTCGGTGTCAACATCACCAGAGATCGTGCAAACCGCACTATGGAAATCAACCAATCAGATTACATCCGCGATGTGATTGAGCGCTTTGGAATGTTAGATTCCAACCCAGTATATACCCCTCTTCCCTCTGGCGCTGAGGCACACTTGATCAAATTTGAAGATCAGGCCTCTACTTCTGAAATTAAGAAGTATCAACAGATAATTGGGTCTCTGCTGTATGCGCAGATAGGAAGCAGACCTGATATATCCTTCGCTGTTGCGCACCTTAGTCAATTCGCTTCCAATCCCTCACCCCAGCATTTACGCCTATCCAAGTATGTCCTAGCCTACCTAAACACAACAAAGGACTACAGGATACGCTATGCTGGAGGGACTGACACTGATGGAGCTGGCCTTCATGGCTATTGCAACTCTTCCTGGGGAGATCAGGAAGAAAAGCACTCCACCTCAGGCTACGTCTTCTTGCTTGCCAATGGAGCCATTTCATGGTGCACCAGAAAGCAGAAGACCATAGCACAGTCTACCACAGAAGCAGAGTACATGAGCCTCACTGAGGCCTCTAACCAAGCTCAGTGGTACACTACCTTCCTAGGGGAACTTGGGTATGAGGTCACCTCTCCCATTCCCCTACACTGTGACAACAAGGGTGCTGTAGACTTAGCATTAAACCCTGTCACTGGAAGGCGGTCCAAACACATCCTGATCAAACACCATGTAGTCAGGGAGTACGTAGAAAATAAGGTCATAGACCTGATTCGCACTCCTACAGGGGAAATGGTTGCAGATGGACTTACTAAGTCACTGCCCAAAGAACCCTTTGACAAAATGGTCACTGATCTAGGAATGGTGTAAGAAGGGTTAAAAGGAAAACTTGTACACAGTCAATGGTCGTCGATCCTTGGTTTATCAACAAGGACGTCACATTGTTCTGTAATCTTGTACAAAACACATCATGTTCTCTAATCCATGAGAGCTATGAAAAACCCTTCTTAGAACTCTGAAGGAGTTGGACCTTGTCCCAACTCAGTACAGAAGATAGTCCTTTATCACAGGACTATCATGAAGTGGGTGTAAAAACCGCTTCGGATTGAACATTATCTGCACAAAGATTCCAACCTCAATCCCGAACTTCTGTACGACTCTGAGTTCTATATAAACACCTATACCTAACATGGACTGCCTCTATCATGGAGGGATGTTGAGACACGACTGATTCAAGTCACATGTCTCGTGGGATATGATTGAGTCATCCCATATACTAAATACGGTATCTGTCCCTTATGGACTGATTTGGACTTGGCCGGACTCTTACGGACCGCTTTTGTTTATCTTTATTGTTAGAGTCATATATGGCTCTTATTGTTCTCTATTGTTAAGATACTGGTATTGTCTGCTTTAGGCAGCTATTGTTCTCTGCCCTCCAATGGCATTTCTCCCTCTGGCGCACAGACCACCTGTATTGTGTTTGGATCACCTGTGCGCACGGACCATTCTTAGCTAAGCGTCCTGTATATAAGGACTGCTGTTTTCGCCTCTACACTTCAGAGTTTACTTCCCCTCTGAAGTGTAAGTCCCTTTATTATTACTTCTCCTATTTACCTTTACTCATGAGACGTTCCATTATAGTAACTTGTCTCTACTAGGTATGCAGTTGTAATAGAGTTTACTTCCCCTCTGAAGTTAACTTGTCTCTACTAGCTCTTAGCTATTAACCCTCCGCTCGTTAGTTCTGCGCTTCAACAATCACGATGCCACCTGTGGCGACGTCATCCAAACACGGGGAGCCTCCCACAATGCGCAAAAATCCCGCCACTAGGCGACAGTGATGAACAGCGCACATGAAGGGACTATACTCACAGTGACAAAGTAGACTGTGGTGAGATACAGAGGGTGGCTGGAAGCAGCAACAGAGTAATCTTGCAAGTGAAGCAGAAGTAGTGTCTGGCACACAACAGATGAGAACTGATGTTTATACAAGAGAGGGAAACATACCTGGCACACAACAGATGAGAACTGATGTGGACCAGGAGCATACAAGCTACACTACTTATACAAAAATACAGAGTGACGCAGGTAACAGCTGGTCACAGTAAATACAAGACGCATTGTTCTACAAGTGGACAAAGGAGTGTACTGTTCTGGAGAACTGTTTACAGTGTTCACAGCGGGTTGACCTGCAATTTTCTTATGCCTTTTTGTATTTGGCTTGTAGATCTTGAAGGTGTGATCCAGGGGCATTTGTTTTGGTATCAATTGGTGCAGAAATGGCATAGCTATGACTTCTGCAAGTTTTAAGTCTCTAGCTCTGAAACCGATCTCACAGTGCTGTCACAAACACAAAAAATTGTGACACAACCCTGACCCTCTATGTCACGGGTTTTTTGCTGACCCATGGTCATTTGTGATGGCACTGTAGCATCAGTTTTCATGCTAGAGACTCAAAACTTGCAGAGGTCATAGCTATGCCATTTCTGCACCAATTGACACCAAAACAAATTCCCCTGGATCACACCTTCAAGATCTACAAGCCAAATACAAAAAGACACACGAAATCAGCGGGTTGACCCGCTGTGAACACTGGCTCCGAGAACAAGGCATATAGAACAGGGAAAGTCTGGAACATGATATCATAGTGACATCATAATAAAGATAACCACAAGGATCAGAGTACAAGGACGAAATACAAGGGGAGTCCAGAGGAGTCCATGATGTCATTGTACAGTGATGTCATAGATAAGAAAGTCCGAGATTGTAAAGATCATATACAGTATAATCTAATCTACATAAGTCCAATATATCTTATCTAAAGCAGTCCGTTATCTGCATGTCCATTGAGCCGCTAGATGCGCTCAGGTCACTTATCAACAGACAGTAGAAAAGCAGTGACAACAACGAGTTAAACGATGCGGCGTGACGACCGCAACCACCAAGGAGCAACTACAACCGTCATCGCAATGACACAACGACAGCGGTTACAACAACCATGCAGCAATGACAGCTATGCCAACCTTGACACCAACGCAAGGCGATGGGTGGTCCTATGCCACCATCTCCCACTTCTCCTACTCTTACACTCTTAGCACTGTAGCTTGTTTCTTCTCATTTAATATACTATTTTCTTTTGACTTTTCGCTCTGGGTGATTCCGAGGTCCCGCACCTCAAAGGTGCTTTCCCACGACCTGGCCCAGGCTTTGAGCCCGACCCAGCCTGAGCTCGTCGCACTTCACTTGAAGTGCCCCACTGCACCGAATTTCATAAATGGTTTCCAAAACCGATAAGTAGGATATATAAACTTATTTATCAATTACTGTGATTATTTTTTGAGGGAAAGAAATTTTAACACCTAAAAGTTTAATCTGATGACTCACTCGCCGCTTCTGTGCATTCTCTGGATCCGGGAGTGCAAGCAGGGCCTGCTCCGGCGGAATGTGGTTTCACAACTATGTGTCGTCCCGCTCATGTCAAAGGAAATGCATAGGTTGCGTTCTTTTAATTGTATTAATACCAAGGGTAGGGACACCTGCAGTTCTGTTCCTACCCTACCTCCTTGCCTACCTTGATCCTCGGCCTAAGATGCACAATAAAGCTCTTCTTCCTAGCCATTTTTTCAGTGTTCTTGTCTCTGCACCTCTAACCTTGACCCTCGGTGGCCCTCTAATCACGCGCTACTTCCAGCTCTCTTTCCTCTCTGTCCTCGTCGCCATGCCCTTCCCCAACTTCGCAACACCTCTCGCACCATCCTGGCATGACATTGATGTTAAGCACACCTGGAATTCCATCCCACCAAACTGGGAGGCTCTCGGCCACCCTCCCAATGGCACCACCGTCGACCTCCACGTTGCGCTCAAGCCTCACAACGAGAACGCATTGAGTGACGCGCTGTACAAGGTCAGCGATCCAAGGAGTCCAGAGCACGTCCTGTCCAACGTTCCTCCGCGCACAATGCACTCACATGTACTGCTGCTCCGTTGCAGATATGGTGCACATCTCTCGAAGGAGCAGGTCGCTCAGCTCGTTGCGCCGCACCCAAATGCCCTCGAGCTCATCAACTCCTGGCTTAGACACTACGCCGTGCCGTCCTCGTCCATCTCGACTACACACGGCGGCAGCTGGCTGAAGCTGACAGGCGTTCCCGTGTCGAAAGCTAATGAACTGCTCGGAGCGTCATACCAGGTGTACCGGCGCATAGGGACGAATGACAGCACTATTCTCCGCACGGTAGGCTACGGACTCCCCTCGGTGCTGCATGCACACGTGCAAACGGTCATTCCAGCAACGTACTTCGCCTCCACGGGTACTCTGCGGCAGACTCCGCGGAGGCGCACCGTCCGTGCGACTGAAGATGTGTCATCGAGAGAGCTCGTGACGGTGCTACCGAGCCGCGATGACGATGATGACGATGATGAAGATGACGGAATCGAGCCGTCGGACCTGCGCTGGATGTACGGGACGGCCGAATATGTGCCGGCGGCAATGGACCGGAATCTGATCGGGATTACGGGCCACCTCAATGATCACCCGAGCCCGGAGGATTTAAAGGCGTTCATGACTGAATGTCGAATGGACGCGGAAGACGCGACGTACGAGGTCGCCCTGATCAACGGTGGCGGGTACGACTCGAGTCATCCCGCCTCCGAGGCGAACCTCGGCATGCAGTACTCGCAAGCCATAGCGTACCCGACCCCGCATACATTCTACAGCACCGGCGGCGAAATATATATATACAACAACCAACCAGGGGCGAACGACGTGTGGCTTGCGTGGCTCGTCTACATGCTCGGCCAGACGAACGTCCCACAGACGATCAGTACTCCATACGGTGACACCGAGAACGATCTCCCACTGGAGTATACAACGACCTTGTGCAACCTGTTCGCCCAACTCGGTATGCGTGGCGCCAGCGTCATTTTTGCGAGTGGTAACGATGGCGTCGGCGGAGGAAACTGCCTCGCCGATGATGGCTCCGGAAGAGTCGAGTTCATCCCCTATTTCCCTGCGTCCTGTATGTGTGGCGCTTTATTTCTCCTCAGAGGCAGTACGCCATCGAAGGCGCAGGTCGTTCACCACCGCTGCGGTTTTGCAGGTCCCTATGTGACTAGCGTAGGTGGCACGACGGGCTACCCCGAAGTGGCGGCTCCCCTCTCCGGGGGCGGGTTCTCGAACCATTTTCCTCGGCCGGTCTACCAGAACGTTGTTGTTCCCCCATTCCTGCAGCAGCTCGGCAGCCAATATCATGGCTCTTATAAGTGCGCTTTCTGCCACGGCCCACGGCCTGAGACGTCCTATTCTTACTTTGTATTTTTCGTGGTTTGTACAGCGCGGAAGGCCGTGGTATCCCCGACATCTCCGCCCAGGCGCTTAAATACTTATTATCGTTGACGACAAGGGTTTTTTCACAGATGGCACAAGCTGCTCTGCACCTGTGCGTTTTTCCTGCTCCTTCTGCTCTACCTCAAGTCACCCGTCTGACTACTAATGTATAGACCGTGGCAGGCATAATATCACTGCTTAACGACTACCGGCTTGCAACAGGTAGGAAACCGCTCGGCTTCCTCAACCCCTGGCTGTACGGCCTCGGTATCGACGGCCTGAACGACATCACGTCTGGGTCTAACCCGGGTTGCGACACTGACGGATTCACGGCCATCGTTGGATGGGATCCTGTTCGTCCCACAAGGCTTGTCCTCTCTTCACATTCGAAGTTTGGCTGATGTCGTACTCTCTAGGTGACAGGTCTCGGGACGCCAGACTTTGTGGCCCTAAAACAGACACTTGATCATATGGACGAGGGCGAGGGCGATGCGACGCACAACAAAGGGATAAGAGCGACATTCTCGGAACGACTGAACAACAGCGATATGGCAGTCCTACTCGCATAACTTACTACGTACACCGAACTGGTTTAAGACGCCGAGGAAATTGATGAGTAGATTCTGCAAGCCCGGGCCATCACTCGGGCCACTTGGCGTCGGAGTCTTCTCCACACTTCTCTTGAATTAGTCTTAAACTACCTTCCAGTAGCTTGAATGCTTGCCTGTATAAAATGTGCGAGTGGTAACGCGAGCTTGCTATCGTTCACTATCTCTACCTTGGTGGGTTCTCTTACGAAATATGGGCGATACGGAAAGGTAGTAGAACGAGGAATAGATTTATTAGTGAGCTAAGAACGTGTGCGCGGATGGCGTCTGCACTGGAAGACGGAAGGCTCAGCTATTGCGCACGCTAACAGAGCAAGAGCTGAGCGCTGAGGTACTACTACGGGAACGTAAAGGTTTATATAACTGTAGAAAGTATAACTGTATGGCTGGAAGTTTTATGCTTTGCTTCCGCAGAGCAACGGTATAGTGGTTCCGCGGAGGCGTACGACCGGGAGGGGATCCGGGGCGTCGCACCGGGCATCCGAACGACTCTGAAATAACAAACCCATACACAAGATACGAGGACTTGCGTGGGTTTGCACAACGTCCACACGAACGCAAGGGACAATCGATAAGATATTTATACCATGAAATCCAAACTCACTTCAACAGGTTCTTGCTTGGGTTCCTGCTTTTGCAAATGCTAAATAATTTATAATACCCAGCGCTCGTGTCTGTACGTGGGGTAGACATGGACAACATAATATTAGGCGAACGTGAGATAGCAGCCTGCAAACCTTCCTAGTCGCAACTTGAACGAAATGTGGACCTCGTCTCCTGTGCCCTGGCCGTCGAGGCCGCTGCAAATTGCCGGCAGCCAGGGACCACTGGCAGCAAGGACTCATCAGGAAAAACCTCCCGCGCTACTGCCAACGGACCCCTGTTTGAGGGTGAGGTCGGCCAGGGTCCGTGTGGCCCCAGTTCAGCCTTATTCCAGGGTTTTTTTTTTTTTCTGCCACCGCTTAAGGGTCACCCCGCTCGACCAGCACTCGAATGAGCCTAAACTGGGGCTGCACGGACCCTGGTCCCTGGCCGACTGAACCCTCAAACAGGGGTCCGGGACATTTGGCAGTGTAGCGAGGGATAACACATTACTAAATTATCATTTATTTATTGAAAAAAAAAAAAAAAAAGTGCAATATTTCGGCACTACTAGTAATGCTCTAATCCTTCAAGCGGCAATCGATTACAGTATTGGCTGCGTTGTTGCCATGGTGGTCCACCAAGGTGGTCACGGTCATCTTCTCGTCGTGGCCGCACGGTCGTCTTCGTTGTTGCCGTTGTCATTTTGTTGTTGGCATTGCCGTCGTCATTACCACGCCGCTAAATGTAGTCTCGGCTATGACCAGTCTGTACTCATGGCACACATCCCGGGATACTGTATGATAAACCTTGGTATAAACAGTCCAAAAAAAAAAAGCCCGCGCGCCCTTTTAGTTATAATTTGCAACGAAATTCGGTCTTCGTTCGATGGGCCCTGGCCGCTGAGGTGAATCCCCGACAACCAGGGTACCAGGTAGAGGGTAGAGCGAACCAACGATCAGAAATAATGGGGCTAAGGTGTCTTGACGAGTTGGACGAAGGCTCAGTTAGTCGAAGACTCGAAGGCCCAGTTACCGATTGCAGAATATGGACGTCAACCGGTTAATCCCCTGAAGCCGAATGAGGTCGAGGCCTCGCCAGCATATACCACAACATTGGGCCTCAACCCTCCACGTGTTGTACACCAGGGCTGCGGGGATGCCACTGCAAGTCTCTGGAGTCGAATCGCGGGCAGTCACTAGCGACCGTGCATTTATTACGACAATGGGTATAGATATCCAGCCATCTTCGAGTCCTTGACCAAAGCATTGCTGAGACAATTCAACACCAATCCCTCCCAACGATGTCTCATCGGGCGTACCTGTCAAAGCTGTCCTGGACCGGTCCAGGACAGCTTTGACAGGTCCCGGGGGGGAAAGGTAGTTACAGGAGGTATCTATACAAGTAAGCAGAGAAACAGACCTCAAGCCAGAATGGAATCCAAAGAGGTCGCAAACTTGCAGCCAGAGCTTGAGCCAGAGGGAAAGTTTTTTCTTTGATACCCGGTTCTCCGTATCGATCAGCGAGGCAAACACGCTTCTGCTCTTTTACGACCCTGGCATCTTTGTCAAGGGCCGCTCCTCAAGTATCTCGGACAGCCTTTTTCACTGCCATTTTTTCTCCCCATTCTACGCAGCTGAGCCCTGGAGGTTTGTCCTGCTTCCGCAGTGAATCCGATGGGATTGAGCTGTGCGAGGCTTCCTCATTATCTGGATTCCTCCCGCGCTTCCATCTGTGAATTGAACCCAGCTCCTCTCTCCTTTCTTCCACGCTACGCGAGACTCCGCCCGGCGCCCACTGACATCGAACAGATCATCTATTCAACTTTACCCCGAATGTCTGCGCAACTGAACTATCCGAGGATCGAACTTGGGACATCTTTCAAGTGGGATCTGAGTCGAGAATCGATTGCTGTGAACGCACCGATGACCAGTGCAGTGAGTACATGGTGAGAATATGAACAACTTTTCATACACTTCACCGCGTAAAGTCCGACCAATCGAGCCTAACAGCCAAGCTGACAGCACAGCTTGCTGTGCTTACAGCCATGGGCCAGCCAGCAATGTACTACATGCCTAATTGGGAAAGCGCCGTTTTGCAATTCTGTTGTCATCCTTGACCGTGACCTTGCCCTTGACCACATTTAAACTGATTGTCTATGCGACCTGTATCATCCTTTCCCTATCATGGCTTTTGACCCTCTAACCCTCCTCATCCTGAAGTACCGCGGTAGGAGTGTCGCTGTATTTCGCGAACACTGCCTTAGTCACGAGGTGAGTCGTGCCTCGCATTGTGCGCGCTTAGTACTTATTATATCCAATCGCAACTATGCATAGAACCTGCTTGCCGTCGCCCGACGCACCTTCCCGTCCTTACAGGGTGTTTCTACCGGCGATCTTGTCTTGGTGGTCTCCATCCCCGGATATCCCGACACTGAGCCCGTAGAAATCTTGCCGGAAATCTGGACGACCGTTTGCCAAGGCGGCGTGCATGCAGTGACAATGGCTCTGGAGTCAGGTATGTCGCGGTTTTGAAAATGTATCTGCAAGAATCAATGATGGACTTGATCTTTCGTAGAAATGCAAAGTACCAGCGATGGCACGACGACCTGCGGCTCGCCTGTCTCACCCGAAATGCATATTCCTGGGACTCTGACACCCCCTAGTTTATCATTACCTCTCCCCCTCGTCCTGCTCCCCAGCCGCCCCGACAGGGACCCCTCTCTCTTTTCAAGCTACCTCCAATACGACGCGACCCTCCGGTCCAATCCGAAGCTCAACAGTCCAGCGACGTGCTTCAGGCCATCAACATCTCGTTTCCAGCATACCTCAGACCCGCACCCGCGTCTTTTGACGTCAGTGAGCCCGGGCTACTCGGGAAGAAGATCTCCCGCCTCTACGAGCTCATCGACCCCAAAGTAGGCTATACGGCATCTAACAGCAAGTTCATCTTCGGAAATTCGTACCTAAACAACGAGCGGACCTTTTCTGATTATGGCATTGTCTCTGGGGATACCATCCTGCTCAACCCAGGGTCGAGGCCGCGGAAGCCTGTGATCTACCTCTACCCCCCGTCGAGCCTTGCGGATGTCACCATAGAGCTCGCATTGGCGTCTTCCTGGAGTTTCTCTGCAGTTCACCCTCCGCCGCGGACTACCGTCCCACCGGGAGAGCCCTACACGGCCCAGTCCCTCACTTGGACAGTCGCAGCGGAGCCCGATGGCACGCTAGTCGACAAGATCTCTGGGATGGAAGTATCCTACCTATATTGGGAAGCGGTGTGAGAGTTCAGTTTTCTCTGCTCCGTGGTCCAATCGCAGTTAAAAAACCATGTTTTTCCCCCCTTTCCACAGCGCGAGCGCACAGCCTGTGACGCCAGGCTCGTCCCGCGCTACCACGCCCATAGCGGACATAGAGACGTTTGACCCTGCACATCCATCCGTGAAGCCGGGCGACTCGGTCCTTCTCCCGACAAGCAAAGTGCCTGGCTACTTAGATGTGGTGCTCAAGGCGCTCGCTCTGCACACCGAGGCACGCACCTCATTCATCACGTTGCGTATCCGTTTCTTTCTCACCCCCTCCATTTTCGTTTTTCGTGGGAAAAGAAAAACACTGACGGCAGATCTTCGGGACAGATTTTGGCTCCCGGACATGCTGAAGCACGAGTACGTTGCGCTGCGCTTCGTTGCGCAGGAGGCGTATGAGCGTGCAGCGCCTATGCACATCGCACCCGCACCGGATGTCGTCACGCGTGTTTTTATGCTCTTCCGCGGTGTCCCGGTAAGCGACCTCGGACTCTGGGAGGCGGCGAGCGTGCGCGCAGGCGCAGATGGGGCGAGGTTCTGGGCGGGCGTCGTCGGCGTTGATGCTGCGCGGGCTGCGGATAGCGGGTTATTCCGCGTGCTGGAATGGGGTGGGATGGAAGTCCAGTGAGGTGTGTAAAGTGTCATCGCCTTTTCTTCCCCCCTCTCTTCCTTCTCTGAGACTCTGTATGTTTTCTTTCTTTTTTGTGGTGCTACGCGCTATTGTTACAGGACAATTATCGAGACTCATGATGGGAGCCACTTGATGTTCCGCAACCCACATTTGCGCCAATGATCATGTGTTAACTGCAGGTACCGTACTGCCTCAAGTCGGTTGCGAGTTGGCTGCGCGTCCTCGGATTCATTACTTTTCGGGTCCTTACTGTACTGTGGCTCAACTCTTTCCCTCCACAGCAGGGGCTGTGGCAACAGTGAAACAGTGCACAAATCGGGGTGACGTGAACTTAAAAACGGGGGAGTGATTTCGGTAGGCATGGCCCTGAATAAATGAGAAACAGCGTGTCTATCCCCAAATCTCCAGGTGTCGCAAGTTGCTGTTGAACCCGCAACATACCACAGGTATAGCCACGACGACTCGGAGGGTATTCTCTAAGGAACCCTTTTCAGGTCAAGTGCGCATTGATTCGATCAGTGACCACGTGCGCATCAAGATCGTCAAGTCCTCGTAATTCATACTTTACCTTGTACTTTACATATTCACTCATAAACGACCAGACGTCAGAATGGTTCAGAAACTGATCAAGGATTCAGGATGACAATGCCCCAGAACCAACGAGAGACGCCAGTGCTTTGAACACCTGACACACATATAGTAGGGAGGGACCGCAGTGAAGTAATAGGCCATCATTGTGCGATCCAAACTCTTCACATAAGCTAAAGGCACAATGGATAAGTAAGAGGCAGAGAGGGGGCCTAAATCATGGGTTTTCTCTTTGCGCTTTCATCTGGGAGGTGAGCCAAATCTAAGGAACAGATATCCACGCTGTTCCCGAAAGCCAAGACAGGACCTACGCTTTCGAGAAGAATTTTCCATGTCAGTGCCTGAGGTTTACCTTTCCTCTCAGAAGGTCACATCGCCAATCAGCGCACCGGATAGGGGAAGGGGCAGCCCAGCCTGTCCTGTGTAATCTTCTTCTGCTCCACCAGTCCCGCGGACAAGATGCCGGGACAGTGCCACTACAGTACCGCACGGGAGCTATGTCCTCCAAATGGTTTGCCACGTGATTTTCGCAGATCACGCAGACGAAAACGTTCGCTAGCATGCTAGGTGTAGCGGCACAAGCGAAAATACATTGTGCATGCCGCGAAGGTCAACTGGAGCACGTCGTACTCGAAACGGACAAGACATGCCGGATGCAGCTGCATAATGAATGAAGTGGCTCACTCCCTCCCGTAACAGCCAAGCAACACCGTCCGCGCACCGACAAAGTACCAGAGGTTCGATGCCTCGATGACTTCGGTATCGAGAGAGAATATCGCCTATTTGTACGCCACATAACCGACGGAGACGATGAGGTGAACGAAAGAAAAGAGAGGAAGTATATGGTAAGTAGACCGCAGCGGTCCCAATGAAGGAAGTGGTAAACAACAACGAAGAACTGAACGTGAACCAAACGAGAGCTGTGATTCGTAATGAGTACAACTGGGCTCACTGGGTGGGCTGTAGGGTCGAGACGTAGGAGACCGTCACAGGTGCGATTACTCGTTGACTCACCAGTAAACTAAGCTAACAAGAAAACACCAGAAACATAGACCGAGGGAAGGCGGTTGTGGAGCAGGACCACGCAAACACAGTAGATATTGACCGAAGGGTTGGCGGCGGCGGCCATTTTGCGTCGATTTGTCGGCCGTAGTCAGGAAAGCCTTTGAATCAGAACCCGGAAATGGCGATTCGGAAGGATTTTGAAGTCATAATTTCCGAATTGCACACGTTCTGACAGCCATCGTACCCGATGTGAACGACGGTCGTTCACGAATCCACGGATACGGGCCAAAGTGGGAAGTGATGGGAGATGGGAACGAGCTGAAATCGTTGTAAAGCGAAAACATTTGAAGGCGAAACTGCTGCATTGGCGCATGCCAGTGTTTGGGCAATCTGGTTTCGATGTTCTCTGTGTCCGACAGTAACGACCCGTTTCTTGTCGCGACCCCGTTGCGACCCTTCGCAAGGAAAAGGACCATTCGTGACCGCGAGTACGGGGTGAGGAGGTGAAAGGCCTCAATCATAC
This sequence comes from Lactarius akahatsu, assembly GCA_021524915.1. Taxonomy (NCBI): domain Eukaryota; kingdom Fungi; phylum Basidiomycota; class Agaricomycetes; order Russulales; family Russulaceae; genus Lactarius; species Lactarius akahatsu. The sequence goes on from JAKELL010000377.1 coordinate 27,209, forward strand.
TGCCAGCGCCGACAGGTCTGGTCGGAGTCGGAAGTTGAGATTTGTGGCTCGGGTGTGAGCCAAAGCCAACCGTTGATCGCCACAAGGCATCGACGACTCCGCGAATCGAGTCCTGACCAAGAACGTCTGTTATCGACTCAGTGTACAGTAGTACCAAGGAAATTGTTTCTAACGTCTTTGCTAATCGGTACGTCGCAATGCGTCTGCACTTTCTGCGTCGGCGCAACGAGTCATTAGAACTTTACGTATATTCACGAAGGGCGCATATTCGCATTCATTTTCGTCTAGACGTCAAATCGATGCTCTTCACAGAATCAAAAACTGTGCATTCCAAGTGAGCGAGTGACCTTCGCAGTTTTCCTGCTCGGCCTCTACACTCACCGCTTTACTCCAGTCTTAAGATTTTACTCCAGTCTTAAGATTGGTTTCTTCGAGTCACGATGGTGAAACAGCTCGAGATATCCGGGTGGCTCCATCTGACGACGATCTTCTCCAGAGTAGTCGAAGTCCGAGTTTGGCCACATGTTTCCTGTTCCTGGGAACGTCGACGGCACATAGGTACACTTTCCCAGGATTCTTCGCACGAATCCACCGTTTGTCAGTCTTGACCCTAAGAGGAGGGGTGGAGTTTGGGATAAATGACAGCTCTCAGCCCCCCTCTCGAGGCCAAGCGACCAATTCTTCAGACGATGAGACTTACACCGTCGATCGAAAGGATTCCATTTCCTGGGCATCGGGTCGAGTCCTAGGTCTTATCGAGGACGGTAAATACTCTCGCAAGATCTAGTTAGTGCGTGTGGAGAGGGCGATTTAAGAAGATGGATGCGATTGTGATGGTCATGTATGGAGGTGCGTCGGAATTTTTTTTGCGCAAGCGCCTACGGGAGGTCCACCTCTCGTTCTGAAACCGATGGACGGGTGTCGTCTCGTGCTTCAGAGTCGTCGTTATTCCCATCGCGTTATTTTTCCAGGAGCCGTACCCCTATATTTTCCTTAGCCGCAGTACGATCAATCTTGGTCCGTGGACGTCTCTCGTCGGTGGTTCCGTCCCCTGCGATGAGAAAGAATCCCAAGGACAATTCGTGGCTGTGCCCATCCGGTGGTAGGTTCCACTATTTAGCACAGGGAAACATCTCTTCCATTAGGGTTTCCCGCTCCGACCAATACTTCCTTCCCTCTCTTCCTCATACGGTATTCAGACTCACATACATTATGCCACCCACACTAAACAAAATCGTTCAATTTCTCTCATTGATCCTACTTTTCGTCTTTGTAACCCTTGCCCCCTTGCCTGTGTTGGCGATCCCAATGCCCCCGCAAGACTCGCCGGCGTTCTCCGAACCCCCTAATCCCGAGTCCTCCCATATGGATCACAGGGTCGTCTTCGGAATCGTCTTTGTTCTTTGTAATGCGCCTACTGTTCGCCCCGGGATCCTTGCTCATCGTTCTTATATCCCTAGTGCTCTTCCTCATTATTGAGGTAGGCTATGCATGCGTGGGATCCCGGATGCCCTTCACCTGGTTCGTCAACTGGTTCGTTGAGATCAATAATCGTGCGTTCCTTTTCTTTGTAAGGCAAGGTTGTATCCTTACAGAGCCCCGACTACTACATAGTAATATGTACTGCCGCCGTCACGTTGATTCAAAGATTATCCTCCTTCCGCCTCTTCAGTTTCTTTGAGAAGGCCGCTGACTCCATCGTCGATGCCAGCGAGGTTGGCACCTCGTCAACGCGTGGCAGGAGCGGTGGGACGGACAATCTTCCGACAATTTCTCGTCCAGCCCCAGTGCACGTGAGGCGTAGTCAGGGTCAACATCAGCATTTTTGATCATCGCCTGATCATCACCAAGCCGATCTTCGTGAACACGGGACGGGACGGGGACGACCGAGCGCCCAATGACATAATCTGGGAAGGGAACGCAACTCGTTTTTGAAAGCAGCTCCTTTCACCCTTTCGCGCCTTGTGTGGCGCTTTTATTGCTGGCTCTGTTTACTAACTATATTGCTTTGCACTCTCCTGCTTGTCCCGGTCATGTGGTGGCTTCAAGCCAGCAGCCGAGCTGTGGGTTACTACTCTGGCACTGCTGCTCTTTGCAACTGGATACATAGATATATGCTGGAGAATAATTAACTAGGATTAACTGTCTTCCCCTCCACCTGATTCCTTGTGTTTACGCCCTCTGGCTTGTATCAAAGTTTCCCTACTGTATTTTTGGACCAGACTTTTTGGGATGGCACTCAATGATGGCTTCCTCAGCTGGACACTCTCAGACTCTCAATTTCTCTCGTACTTTGGTACCGGAAGCTGTTTCTTCTCTTGCACTGACATCCATTCAGCTTGCGGGCTCATCGGATCCAGTTGGATCCAGTCCTCAATGCCACACTTTCCTCTCGGCTCATGAAAAATGCACTGTACCCCCCTATGAATGGAAGGCAAATACAGCATCACTTCCATCCCTGTCAATAACCTCTTTGCTTTCTCTCAGTGTGACTCTTGCTGTGAAGCAACAGGACAAGACATTTGACTTCTAAGCCTGAGAAACACCAACTCTGGTGGCTATCCTTGCAACCATCGTTAGCTTAAAGTCTCCGCTCCACTCTGTGCTGCACTTTAATATCACTTATGAGGCCCTAATGTCCTCTGTTCCTCAGGCTCCGTTTATCTTTCCCATCTCAGACGCTCGTTGTCAAGCTCATCCTCAACAACTTGTCCAAAAGCTGAGGGCCAGTCTAGGCATTCTGCACCGCATGAGCTTTCCATGTGTAACTCAAATTGTAAAAGCTTCATATTCTCCGAGGGCCTTCCAAACTCCTTCCAGACTCCTTCCAGCCTCTTGTCCTACTCTTGTCCTACAGCACGGGAGGGCTGAACCAACCTGTCCGGTCTGGAAATTGTGTGCTGGGAAACTTGGGACACTCTCGGATCCAGATACAAACCGTGCACACTCGTGCCTGCTTTATAGTACAGCGTTGGACAAAGGGCACACATAGTGAATACCACTTGAGCAGGAATTATAAACGAGAACAAGAAACAATGTGAGCAGTCATATTCAGTCATTGAAGTCAACGTGTTCGTGGCTGTAACGTCTACCACGGACACTTGCCTGACTTAGGCTTCTCAGATGGTGGCAAACCTTTGTACAAAGAAGTTCCTGTTTACTGCTGCATCAGAGTAGAAGGCGGGATGAGGTAGGATGCACTCGTCTAGTCCAAAATAGGTGTGGATGTCTTCGTGGATTGGTATCCCAGTGGGTACCTCAGTGATATAGTGTGCATAAGTCCAAGCAGGACTGTCAAGGATGTAAAAGGCATGATAAGGCGAGGTGACTCGCTTGTTGCGGTATAGGTGAATCTTGTGGGCTACAGTGCCAACAGGGTATTCCACTGCCCACGAGGGAACTCAGGATAAGTCATGGGGGATCCCTGGTCTAAGGGGATATGCCAGACGACTCACTTAAGGGGGAGGGCCCTAGAGAAGACGAGTAACGATGGTGGTATTGAAGAAGACCAAGATGCGGTTCTTGGTCTTCTTGGTACTCTACTTATACAGATACATGCAGGCTTTAAAGTGCCACTCCAAGAAGTACTAGCCAATAGCATAAGTAGAGCAAACCCTATTACAGCTATCCTAGTATGAGTCACAATGAGATCCGAGCCATATCGTACAATCACATGTGCCAGAGCTTACCCAGCTGACTGATCAACGAGTCCATGACGATATACTGCTGACAAGGGTGTCATAGCCCGTGTGTCAGTGTCCACTTCCTGGCCCAAGGCACTGATCAATCTGAAATGTAACAGTGGCACTGTGATCATTCTCACTTAGGATGATCAGTCAGGGATGTCTGTGTTTGTTCAAATGGACTCGAAAGGCGTTTTCATGAAAGTGATCAAATTGAGAAAGCAAAAGACAACTGTAGTTAAATACACCAGATCAAACATAAGGATCTCCATCAGAAGTACAAAGAACAGTCCTAAAGAACCTGTGCCTACTGCTGGCCACATCAATCCGACTATCATAAAGGTAGCTAGTTCGAGATGACTTATCACACCTACAAAAATGAGACAACAAACAGGAAAGTAGGGTCGTCGTCACCATAGTAATACACTGACAGAAACTGCGCCATCTCGTTACGTCCTTCCGCCGATGCCACGAGCAAGTGATGAGGGGCTCTTCCTTCTCCATACCTACATCAATGCCATACTCCAGAAAGATAAGCGCAACTTTGGGCTTCGAAGATGACACCAAATGCACTGGCATTTGGCTTCCTACAATGCCCCAGTAGGATTTCCACTACATGGGGAGATTGTTGTTGGCAGGACCTGCATTGTCCAATGAGGTCTGGTCATCGGTATCCTGTCGATTGACATCTGAATGGCATCAGGAAAACCCATGTTTTACTTATTTGTACTTTCTGTTCTTTTTGCTCTTTTAGCAAGGGCAAAAAGGACCCTTTCAAAAAAGTACCAACTACTTAAAAAAAGAAATCCCCTCTTCTTTTTCTTTACTTTTCCTACTTTTTAGGCATATTTCTGGGGAATTTTTGGATTTTGGTCCAATTTTGGTCCGATTTTTTGAAATTTTGGTCCAATTTATTACCGTATATGGAAATTTTCGGACCAAAAAATAAAGTTTGGTCCAATATTTCCATTTTTGGATATTTTATTTTGTCAATTTTTGGTCATTTGGTACTCTACTTATCCTGTACTTTTTTTGGCAGCTCAGCAAGTAAAAAAAAAAGAAAGAGGGATGTCTTTTTCTTACCTTTTCTACTTGTTTTTTGAAAAGAATGAAAAAGTATGGAAAAGTACGAATAAGTAAATACATGGTTTTCCTGATGACTAAGCAAGCAGCAGGCTTGGACGAGGTACCGAAACCCGGCCGCACGAGGCAAGAGCATCATGTTGATGAACAGCACACATGAAGGGATCATACTCACAGTGAACTGGTGACTGTGGTGAGATATGAAGGTGAGCTTGAAGCAGCAACAGAGAGATCTTGCAAGTGAAGCAGAGTTGTAGTCTGGCACACAACAGATGAGAACTGATGTTATTACAGGAGAGGAGACATACCTGGCACACAACAGATGAGAACTGATGTGGACCAGGAGCATACAAGCTGCACTACTTATACAAAATACAGGGTGATGCAGGTAACAGCTGGTCACAAGACGCATTGTTCTACAAGTGGACAAAGGAGTGTACTGTTCTGGAGAACAAGGTGTATAGAACAAGGAAGGTCTGGAATATGATATCATAGTGACATCATAATAAAGATAAGAACAAAGGTCAGAGTACAAGGACGAAATACAAGGGGAGTCCAGAGGAGTCCATGATGTCATTGTACAGTGATGTCATAGATAAGAGAAGTCCGAGATTGTAAAGATCATATACAGTATAATCTACATAAGTCCAATATATCTTATCTAAAGCAGTCCATTATCTGCATGTCCATTGAGCTGCTAGATGTGCTCAGGCCACTTATCAACATGTGTCGACGTAGGCCTTGCGGAAGAGGGGTGCCGGCGTGGCAACGGTGGGCGGGATCCGGACTTTGGTCGTCTGGTGGATCTGGCACTCATGGCAAGTCTTGATGTACCACCTAACATCGTCAGCGAGCGATGGCCACCAGAAACGGTCAAGGAGGGCACGTAGCGTGGAATAGAATCCCCTATGTCCGAGCTTATCATGCGTGTAACGCCACCACTGGCGTTAGTCCGACTTGGACACGAGAGGGCGTTCACGACTTAGCAGAATATTTCTTGAAGTCACGTGACCTGATCACGGGATACACGGCGCTTACGGGCACGTGATCCGAGTATACACTAGGGCAAGTCGTGCCACTAGGTAATCCGATAATCGATGAAGACGACTTGCTCGGAAGGAGACAAGCGAAACACGCGTGAAGAGACAGATGAAGGTGGTGAATTGAAGAAGACCAAGATGGCGTATCTTGGTCTTCCTGGGCCACTATTTATACACATACGAGGTGGCTTTAAAGCTCCTCTCCAACCCGTACGACGAATGGCTAAAGTAGCTCGAACCCTACTACAGCTATCCTAGTAATGAGTCATGCCTTATAGGCATGTGATTCTACTGTCCTTTCTGACTAACGCGACTGTCCATGACACATTACTACTTACTAACGAGGTCATCACCGTAAGTAAGAGTCCGTTCCGCGAGCATCGTGACATCACCCCCTTTTCAGCCGCGACGACCTCGGCGCCTAGTGGGGCCGATCCCTCCGACCCAAGCCTCCTGCCTTTCCGTGACTCTGTCCAATATGTTCGCCATCTCCAGTCTGAACTTGCAGCGCGCGAGCTCTGCTTGTACCCCCCCGAGGGCTTGGGCGAGGGCGTGAAGCCGCTGTTCCATGCGCTCAGCCTCGTGCTTGTAGGCGCGGTATCGGGTCAACTCAGCTTTTAACCCTACGTCTCTCAGCTCGTTCACCGCCCGATCCATACGGTGTTGGTTGCTGTGTCCGCCTACGAAGGCGTACATGTCTTCGGGGGCGTAATGGGGCTTGCCTTCTTCGCGTACGTGTGGCTCGGCGTAGAGGGGGCGGCTGTACACCTTGTCGCTGTCGTCCACGAGCCCCAGGACGAGGGGGTCGGGTCCCGCGACCACCTGGATGAAGGTAGCTTGACGCGTCACTCCCTGCGCGTCGGTGATGGGGTAGTGGACGAAATCGTCCCCGCGATTGTGTTTGTATCCATGTGGTGCGGTGCGTGCGGTACCTCCTAAGTATCGGAGGCGAACGGCGGGCATGGGGTTGGTTTCGGTGTCGACGACCACGCCTGCTCGGTACAGGGGGCGTCCCATAGTGTCGCATGCGTAGGGCGTTTCACGGGGGTCGTCAGTGTCGGTTGCGGTGATGAGGTATGGTTGCTCAGCTGGGTACCATGCCCTCAGTGACCCTTCTACTGCGTCGTATACAGCCCTCTCAGCATCTCGGTGTGTTGTCGGCGTCGTATGAGGATGACGGCCCTCCTCGCTGCTGCCGCGGCGAGCTGCCGTTGCCTCCACTCCTCTGCCGGTTCCCTCCACGACCTGGCCTTCATCCAGTCCTCCCACCTGAGCGTGGCTTTGTTCTTCTTCTTCTTCGACTCGGGTGGTGATAAGTCGAGGTGAGGGACTCTCACCGATTCCGACAGCTGCACGAAGCCGATCAATCTCGGCTTTGGTGTAAGGCGCCGTCGACAGGCGCTCCCCTCGGCTATTGGTGAGCCAATAAGTGGCTGGCTGCTCGGGGTCTTCGAGGTCGATGATGGACCTGGCGGTGGTGAGGGCTTCGCAGAGCTCTTGATGGGTGAGGTTGTCGGTGATGCGATCAGTGAGAGTGGAGGTGGAGGTGGAAGCGGGAAGAGACATTTCGGAGTGAGTGAGGATTCCAGGTTGAGCTGATGGGTGAGACTTAGCGTCGTCTGCTTGGTTTATATGTGTTCTGGCCGCCCTCGAACTCCGCTCGTACTCCGCTATGGCTTCGTCAGCGAATACGTCATTTTTGTTGACCCATTGGTTCTCCGAGTCTGGGTATCCCTTCCATTTCACGAGGTACTGCAGCTTCTTGCTCCGGCCGAATCGTCTGGAGTCTAGAATGTGCTCCACTTCATACTCCTCTTCTCCATCCACTAGATCCGGTGGCGGGCGTTGAAAGTTTTCCCCATGCATGGCCGTTTCGCGATAAGGTGTGAGCAGGTCAATGTGGAATACAGGGTGGATGCTCCACTGCGTGGGAAGTTGGAGTTGATAGTTGACTGGTGACAGGACTCGCGTGATTTGGAATGGTCCATGCCGTCGTGCCGCGAGCTTAGCCGTGGGTTGATTGGTTCGGAGATGTCGTCCTTCTAACCATACTTGGTCTCCCACCTGATACTTGGGCGTATCTCGGTGTTTGATCCACAAGGATTGTGCCTTTTTGATGAGGGTCTGGGCTTCTTTCCGTGCGTCTCGGAATTGTTGAAGTCGCGTGAGTACCTGTGGGATGGGCGATGGCTTATCGATCCAATCAGCGCGAGGGTCATATCCCATCAGGAGCGAGAACGGGGACTTCCTTGTTGCCTCATGGGGCCAGTTGTTGTGCGCGAATTCTGCCATGGGTAGAAATTGCGCCCAGTTGTCCTGACGTTCGTTGGCCCAGAACCGGAGGTATTGCTCGAGCCATTGATTGGTGCGTTCTGATTGTCCGTCTGTTCGAGGGTGATATGCCGTGGAGATGTTTTGGTAAATGCCGAGGATTCGGCACAGTTCTCGTGTGAATTTCGATGCAAAGCGTGGGTCACGATCGAGGGCGGCGGTTTCTTCCGCTGATATTTCCTCATTGCAGGGGATGAAGATTGACGCTTTGGTACAGTCGTGGTCGGTTACGGTGAGGATTGAGTCGTACCCCTGTGATTCCGGCAGTTTAGTGATGAAGTCAAGAGCGATGACTTCAAATGGCTTAGCGTCAGGTGTTGGCGTGATGGGTACTAATGGGGCTCGTGTCGGGTGGTTGTTGACCTTGTGGCGTTGACATTCCGCACAGCCTTGAACGTACTCCGTTATTTGTTTCAGCATATTCGGCCACCAGTGACTTCGCTCGATGATTCTCGTCGTTCACTTGATTCCTGGGTGGCCGTAGACTGGGGGGTCATGGTGGTTGGCGATGATGGTGCGGATTTCTTCCGGTCCTCCGGTGACCACTCGTGCGCCTTGGTGGTACCATGTTCCATTGACTTTCTTGAGTTTGTGTGGGTCTACCCAGGGTCGTAGAACGTCTTCGTTTTGTTCGTGGGTCTCCGGTGATTGCGTGGTGATGGTTCGCACGAATACCTTTTCGGGCAGGACGACGACTCCTTCATTGTCGTGTTCTCCTCGGTCGTAGTCGGGTCTTCGTGATAGTGCGTCCGCACGACCGTTGTTGGTTCCTTTGATGTGATGGATTTCGAAGTCGTATTCCATGAGTTCCAAGACCTCTCGAGCTACTCGACGGCTTATCTTCTGCGGTGTTTTCCAGTGTGTAAGGTTGAGGTGATCCGAGAAGATTTTGATTTTGTGGGGGGATCCTGCCAGGAATGGTCTCCAGTGTCGTAGTGCCTTGACGATCGCCAGGAGTTCCAGGTCATAGATGTCATAGTTGCGTTCTGCTTCGTTTAGGGTGGCCGAGAAGTAGCCAAGGGGGTGCCTTTTCCCGTCTTGCTTCTTCTGTAGGAGTACTGCGCCTACTGCGTATCCCGATGCGTCTACTTCGAGTTCGAATTGGTCTGTCAGCGTGGGATGTGCGAGTACCGGTTCGCTTGTGACTAGGCGTTTGAGGGTTTGGAAGGCCTTTTCTTCGTCCTTACCCCACGTCCACTCTGCGTCTTTGCGTGTGAGTTTGTTGAGGGCTCGTGCGTATGTGGCGAAACCGCGAATGAAGAGGCGGTAAAAATTGCAGAAGCCTAGAAAGGAGCGTACGTGGCGTACCTTCGTAGGTGTGGGCCAGTCGCGTATGCCAGCAATTTTTACTGGGTCCATGCGAGTCACCCCCTTTTCAAGAATTACCCCCAGGTAATCCATTCGCGGTTGGTGGAAGGTGCATTTGGACGGTTTGAAGTATAAGTCGTGGTCCAATGCTACTTGAAGTACTGCGCATACGGCGTCGATGTGCGCTTGAAGGCCTGCGTGTTCGAGCGTTGCGATTCCGATGTCGTCCATGTAGACCCGGATGATCGTTCCCATTGCCGCGAAGACTCGGATTGTGTCACCTAGGATGTCGTTCATCATGTTCTGGAACGTTGCTGGTGAGTTCGTGAGTCCGAAGTACATGACGAGTGGCTCAAAAAGTCCGTATTTCGTTTTGAAGGCTGCTTTGTACTCGTCTCCTTCCTTGATGCGTATATTGTTGTACCCCCATCGGACGTCGAGCTTGGTGAATATGTGTCCGTCTCCCAGGTCGTTGATGAGTTCCGACATGAGGGGTAGTGGGTATTGGTTGCGTACCGTGCATGCGTTAATCTTTCGATAGTCCTGTACCGGTCGTAGTTTGCCGTCCTTCTTTTTGATAAAGAAGAATGACGAAGCGTAGGGGGATTTCGATGGTCTGATGTATCCCAGTTTGAGTTGCTCGTCCAGCCACGTGCGTAGTTGTCTGTCTTCATCTTGGGACATGGGGTAGACCTTGCAGTCGATGCTTGGGGGTGTGCCCGGTTTGAAGTCAATCGCATGGTCCCAAGGTCGTGATGGTGGAAATCGGTGGGAGGCTTCTTCGCTGAAGATTTTCGCAAAACGTTGATATGGTTCTGGGAGGGCTTCCACAACGGTGTTTTGGTTAGCTGCGATGGCCAGTTCGGTAGCTGTGGTACGTATCCGGCATTCCTCTTCGAGTTTTTGGACGATGTCTTCGGCTTCATCTTGAGTTATTGCACCGGCTATGGTGGTTTGCATTTCCGTGGGATTGATTGATCGGAGCACTACTGGAAGGGCTCTTTCGTGGATGGTGGCGTGCGCCCAGCTGATAGTTGGTTCGTAGGTTGCTAGCCAGGGGTATCCGAGGACGAGATCTTCATTTCCTATGTCAGTGACAAGGAATCTCATGGTTTTAGAGACGTTATTGGTCTGGACGTCTAGGTCAATGAAGTGGGTAATGGATCCAGCTTTATTTTCCGTGTTGTCAATGTTCCAGATTTTCTTTGGTTTTTCGAGGGCTTGTAGCCCAAGGCCCATGCGTTTAGCGAACGCGGGTCTTATAAAGTTGTCGGTGGCTCCGGAGTCGACGAGCCCTTTGATGTCGGCCATAGAGTAATTTGTACGAATCGATACTGGAATTCGGAGCGAACGGTAGCGAGTCATGATTACAGAATTACAATTGACTGCCCTCACCCAGGCCGATGGGTTCAGGCGTCCTGAAAACCCTCTTGGGTCCAGAGATCCTTGAATACGAGGTCCTTGACCTCGTCGCTAGCTCCCCTCAGCGTCTCCATCCATCCCTTGGCTTGTTCCTCGGCCGTGGTTTCTGTGCGTCGTGCAGTTACTGGCTCTTGGCCATAGTAATCCGTCTCTGCGCTGCGGCTCGTGCTTGTACGTGGTTGGAACGGTTGCCTGGGTTTCCTGGGGCATGTACAATCTCGTGAGAAGTGGCCTGGACAGTTGCAGTTGTAGCAGACGACTTCCCGCATGTCTCGGCGTTGCCCGCCTCCTCGGTTTTGTCCGTTCCTTGGGGGGAATGGTGGCCGTGGGTTTCCACGATTTGGATCTCCTACTTCTGCAAGGCGTGCGCGGGTCCGATCTGCCGACGTGTCCATGGCGTTTGGGTCGTAGCGTGGCGGTGGAAATCTAGGTGGCGCCCATTGTGGGGCGTATCCACGGTTCTGCTGAGGTCGTGGTGTTGGGGCATTGCGGGGCGTGGTGGCGAGTCCTAGGCGGGCGCGTAGGTGGATGTATTGCTTTTGTCTGCGCAATGCTGCTTCCTTCCATTCGTTGAAGGTCTGCGGGTCATCCAGCTCGTAAATTTTGGTGAATAGGGCTCTCGGGAGGCCCGCCGTGAATCGGTCCAACGTTTGGCGGTCGTTGAGGCGATAGTCAGCTTTCCGTGCCAACTGTTCGAAATTGGTGACGTACGAGTCGATGTCGTCACCGATCATTTTAAATCCCTTGGCTAGGGTGGCTTGCGCTTGTTCTTGTTCGAGTACGTTTGAGAAGCGGTCGGAGAATCCTGCAGTCAAGGTGTCCCATAGGAATGGGTCGTATCGGTTGCGTCCTTGATGTAGCTCGTTGTTGAGCCACTGGAGAAATCCGAGCGTCCAATTGGATACTCGTGGTCCTTTGATGAAACCTAGGAATAGTAGGCATCGCCGATAGACGTTGGTCATGATCGGCGCCTCTGAATTCTGTCCCCAGTATATGTGCCATTGTGTGAGGAAGGATTCGTACTCATCTCGGTTTCCATCAAATATGGTCGGGGTTTCTCCTACGAGCTTGTCCGATCCTTGTGGTGCTCCCAGCGCTGGCCCTGCTGCTGGCGGCGGTGGGGGTGGTGGTCCTCCACCAAAGGGGTCTCCTCTTCCTCCTCCTCCGAATTGAGGTTGCCTCCCTCCATGCGGTGGTCCTCCGCCTCCTGGTGGTCCTTGACCAAAGGGTCCTCCGCGTCTTCTGGGCGGTGGGGGTCCTCCCGCGCCTGGTGGTGGGTCGGGAACGTCTGGGCCTACTGCTCTAAAAATGGCTGCGTCATCTGCGGTCATGCGGTGTCCTGTAGTTGGGTTAATGGGACGCAGGTAGGATTCGGCCTCTTCGGTGATTCGTCTGGCTTCTTCAAGGGCTAGGTCTTCTTGAATGATCGTTGCGGTTGCCATGTCTGCAGGTGGGTGGATTTCGATGTTTTCTGGTTCGTTGATGCGTAAGGACTCAGCTGTCTGTATTATTTCTCCTACTTCGGACTCTTCGTTGTCGTCGGTTTCTTCGTCGTCCCCACTAGTCTCGGATGGTGCGGGGGTTCTTGGTTCGGATGTGCTGGGTTCTTCTTCGGGTTGTCCGTCTATGCGTCCCCACTCTTCTCGTGTGGGTAGGTTTCTTGCGTCGATATCGCAGTTGTAGTTTCTTCCTGCGGGTCGTACCGCGTCGTATCGGTTGTCTACGGGATTCCAAGTAATCTCAACCCAACACAAGTTGTCGAAGTTGAACTCAACGGGGCGGTATCGGGTTGGCCCCGATGTGAAGTCCACGAAGTACCCTGTCTCTCCTCGGTATTCTCTCCACCTAGCGGCTCCTAGGAATTGTGTTGGTACGTTGCGGTCTCCTCGTCGTTCGAGGGAATAAGCTTGGAAATTTCTCCACTGGTCTCGAGTTGTGAACGCCACGATGAAGGGATCTTGGTCTTAATGTAACGCCACCACTGGCGTTAGTCCGACTTGGACACGAGAGGGCGTTCACGACTTAGCAGAATATTTCTTGAAGTCACGTGACCTGATCACGGGATACACGGCGCTTACGGGCACGTGATCCGAGTATACACTAGGGCAAGTCGTGCCACTAGGTAATCCGATAATCGATGAAGACGACTTGCTCGGAAGGAGACAAGCGAAACACGCGTGAAGAGACAGATGAAGGTGGTGAATTGAAGAAGACCAAGATGGCGTATCTTGGTCTTCCTGGGCCACTATTTATACACATACGAGGTGGCTTTAAAGCTCCTCTCCAACCCGTACGACGAATGGCTAAAGTAGCTCGAACCCTACTACAGCTATCCTAGTAATGAGTCATGCCTTATAGGCATGTGATTCTACTGTCCTTTCTGACTAACGCGACTGTCCATGACACATTACTACTTACTAACGAGGTCATCACCGTAAGTAAGAGTCCGTTCCGCGAGCATCGTGACAATGCGCATCACAGGTGATGGAGTGACGCTGCAATGCCTGCGTGATCACCAACTGGTGCCATCCCTGGGCATGTCATCTCCAGAGCCGCCCGTCGTACACGAGGAATTGCCGAGATCGCTGGCACAAACGGTCCAACTCCTCAGTGGTGCGCCTGTCGAGTTGTTTGCCGTTCGTGAGGAACTTGAGGATGTCAGGCAGTTCGTTGTTGCAGGCGTGCGCTCTTTCTGATGGGGACAGGAAGGTCAGCTTGTCGTGTGGTGAACCTACCCCTCCAGTGGTCTGAAAAACTTTCGCCGTGCCATTGGGGCGTGCTAAACAGCGTTCATCCCAAGTGTCAAGCCATATGCCAAGGGAGAGCACATCGTCGACCCACTCTTCTGGGTCGCCTTCGCCATCGTCTTCACCGGGGATGGGCTCACGCCTTGAAAGACCATCGGGGCCGTGGTGCTTTTCAGTGAGAATGTGAACAAGCTTGAAGTTGAACAAAAGAATGGCTGCAATCCAGCGATTGATGGCAGCGTTCGGCTGGACGTCGGAGTTACTGAGCATCCCACGGACGTACTGCGCATCCATCTCTACAACAAGATTAGCAATCCCTATGATGTGCATGCGGAGAGCTCGAAGAGTGTGGAATAAACCATAAAGTTCAATCTTGGGCTGGGAATAACGGCTCTCGCATTCATTCCAGCTGATGGAGCCAAAATGTGATGGGCGGCATTGGCCATCTTCACAGTCTTGCGACAAGATCCAGCCAACAGCTCGGAATGATGAGTCGACGGCAATGTTACGTTTTGGTTTGATCGGCGCCTCGGGCTGGGAAGTGGACACTGACGCGTCGACTATGACATTGCCGTCAGCAGAATATCGTCATGGACTTGTAGGATCAGTCATGTCACGACGCGCGCGAAACGGACTCTTACTATACGGTGATGACCTCGTCAGTAAGCAGTAATGTGTCATGGACAGTAGTATCAGTCAGCAGGAGTAGTAGAATCACATGCCGATGTGGCATGACTCATTCCGAGGATAGCTATAGTAGGGTTCGAGCTACTTACGCTATTAGTTGTACGAGTTCAAGGGGAGCTTTAAAGCTGCCTCTCGCATGTATAAATAGTGGCTCGATAAGACCAAGATACGCCATCTTGGTCTTCTTCAATTCACCACGTCTATCCATCTCTTTACGCGTGCTTCGCTTGTCTCCTCCGAGCAAGTCGTCTTCGTCAATTTTCGGACTACCTAGTGGCACGACTTGCCCTAGTGTACACTCAGATCACGTGCCCTTAAACGCCGTGTATCCCGTGATCAAGTCACGTGACCTCGCAAGATATTCTGCTAAGTCGTGAACGCCCTTTCGTGTCCAAGTCGGACTAACGCCAGTGGTGGCGTTACAAGTCAGCCGGGTAAGCTCCGGCACATGTGATTGTATGATAATGGATCGGATCTCGTAATGACTCGATGTGACTCATACTAGGATAGCTGTACTAGGGTTCACGGTACTTACACTATTGGCTAGTAGTATTCAAGTGGCGCTTCAAAGCCCACGCGTATCTGTATAAGTAGAGTAGCGCGAAGACCAAGAACGGCATCTTGGTCTTCTTCCAATACCACCATCTTCTACTCGTCTTTTGCTAAGAGGACCTCCCCCTCTTAAGTGAGTGTCCGGCATATCCCCTTAGACCAGGGATCCCCCGTGACTTATCTTTCGCCTGTCCCTTCGCGGATCAGTGGACCTTCCCCCAGATGTCGTAGCCTATCAAGTGCATCTATACTGCAACGAATGTGTAGCCACCCCATACCACTCTTTCTTCATACTTGACAGCATCTCTTGGGCAAGCGCTAGATACATCGACAAAGTCCCTCAGGGAGTCCTCCAACTAGAAGACCTCCACACCTATTTCGGGAGAGACGAGAGCCTTCAGCCCCATCCCGCTTTCTATCCAGAGACCTTTGCTAACCGCAACTTTCGACTTCCAAGGATCGCCATGCGCCAAGAGGCCTAAGTCAGGCAAACGTCTGTGGTAGACGTTACATTAAGACCAAGATCCCACCGTGGCCAATCCTACAAGAAAAACCAAAGACTTCTGGGTTCCCTTCTGACCCTACTACATCAACAGGAGAGGAGATCACAACGTCCCAAAGAAGTACCTAGAAAACGCATTTTGGAAGGATGACGAAGAAAACCCAGGATACTTCACCTACTACGTCAACTGACAGGAACAATCCCAACTTATCCCCGTAGAATTCAACTTCGACAACCTCTGCTGGGTCGAAATCCATTGGAACGACACATACAACAAGTACCAAGTTACCAGACCCGCAAGCTCAAGTCTCAGCCTCGACATCCTCCAATCCAACGTCACTACCAGAGATCAGTGGGGACCAATTGACAGAGAAGAAGAGGAACCGGTCCATTCACCAACACCTAAAACACCAGCACCATCCCCATCCATCACAAGCAACCCGGAAGAGATCCGCATTATCAAGGACCAACAGGAGGAGGAACACCTTGAACAAATCGCTAAGTCCATCCCCACAGACATGTCTGCCACCACTACATTAACGATGGCACAATGTCACGGTCGGAGGAACGGACGCTTACTGTACGGATATGACCACGTTAGTAAGTCGCAATGTGTCATGGACTAAGGGGATCGGTCAGCACGTAGTAGAAATCACATGCCGATGTGGCATGACTCATAACTAGGATAGCGATAGTAGGGTTCGAGCTACTTTAGCTATTCGTCATACGGATTGGAGAGGAGCTTTAAAGCTACCTCGCATATGTATAAATAGTGCCCCAAGGAGACCAAGATTCGCCATCTTGGTCTTCTTCAATTCACCACTTCTATTTGTCTCTTTACGCGTGTTTCGCTTGTCTCTCACTGAGCAAGTCGTCTTCATCGATTACCGGATTACCTAGTGGCACGACTTGCCCTAGTGTATAATCAGATCACGTGCCCATAAGCGCCGTGTATCTCGTGATCAGGTCACGTGATCTCGCAAGGACATTCCGCTAAGTCGTGAACGCCCTTTCGTGTCCAAGTCGGACTAAACGCCAGTGGTGGCGTTACATTAAGACCAAGATCCCTTCATCGTGGCGTTCACAACTCGAGACCAGTGGAGAAATTTCCAGACTTATTCCCTCGAACGACGAGGAGACCGCAACGTACCAACACAATTCCTAGGAGCCGCGAGGTGGAGAGAATACCGAGGAGAGACAGGATACTTTGTGGACTTTGCGTCGGGGCCAACCCGATACCGCCCCATTGAGTTCAATTTCGACAATTTGTGTTGGGTTGAGATCACTTGGAACCCCGTAGACAACCGATACGACGCGGTACGACCCGCTGGAAGAAACTACAACTGCGATATCGACGCAAGAAACCTACCCACACGTGAAGAGTGGGGACGCATAGACGGACAACCCGAAGAAGAACCCAGCACATCCGAGCCAAGAACCCCCGCACCATCGGAGACTAGTGGAGACGACGAAGAAACCAACGACGACGAAGAGTCCGAAGTAGGAGAAATAATACAAACAGCTGAGTCCCTACGCATCAACGAACCCGAAAACATCGAAATCCACCCACCTGCAGACATGGCAACCGCAACAATCATTCAAGAAGACCTAGCCCTTGAAGAGGCCAGACGAATCACCGAAGAAGCCGAATCCTACCTGCGT
>JAKELL010000378.1:0-44164 GCA_021524915.1 Lactarius akahatsu
AGCTCGCCTTCGGTGCCTCGTCAGGTCTTGGTGCCGGGGACGCGTGTGGACGCTGCTTCCAGGTGACTGGGGACAAGGACCCGTACTCGCCGGATTTCACGGGCCCGTTCAACAGCGTCGTCGTAAAGGTCACCAATCTCTGCCCCGTCTCTGGCAACGAGCAATGGTGCGGCCAGACAACTTCCCAGCCAACCAATTCGTTAGGCATGTCGGTGCAGTGCGTGATCCCCCTTTGTTATCTATTATCAAAGCTGGCGTGCTTAGATAAATTCCGTCGTAGCTTCGACTTGTGCCAGGATACGGGCACCGATAAAGCATTCTTCCCGTCGGGGCGTGGCGCGCTGACGGGCACGTACCAGGAGGTATCGTGCAGTCAGTGGTCTGGCACGGACGGCCCAAGCCTGTGGAACGGTGCGTGCCTCTCTGGCGAAAGCGCTTCTAATTGGCCCGCAGTTGGGTGTGGCAATCAAGGTGCGGAGTTCTCCTTGCCTACGCCATGAAAAGTGTTGGTTCATGTAGTATACTGTAGGCACCGCACCCTGAACGAGTGGAGTGGGAAACCCAAGACGTCATATTGAAAAAGCAAAGAGACGGGATAGACATTCAGTGCGGCATGGTTCAAACTGAGAGAATATGAAATACTATATATGCGGTATACTCTGTACAGGTTGCTCTACAACCCAGTTTCAAGTAATAGACTTTCCCCTTCAGATTTTGAACTTCAGAGCTCAGTGTAGCTCGTCCCTCGCGTTCCCCAGCGCGCCGCACTCGCACGCATCCTTCGCG
Organism: Lactarius akahatsu; assembly: GCA_021524915.1. Lineage (NCBI taxonomy): Eukaryota > Fungi > Basidiomycota > Agaricomycetes > Russulales > Russulaceae > Lactarius > Lactarius akahatsu. Next base: position 787 of record JAKELL010000378.1, read on the forward strand.
ACTCGAACCCGACGCGACCCCAACCCCGGCGGCCATCTCTGCGAAGTTTAGCGCCGCGCCGAAGCATGTGCGACCGTTTGTGACCACCCTCATTCCCAGCGGGACTCTGTAGCCCACCGATTCCATTCCCGACCTCGCTCGCTGCACTCACGCGCGCCCTTAGCCCTTCGACATCAACGCACGCCCCTTCGCCGCGCGCCCGCATACGATATTTCGCGCGCCCCGCGGTGGCCTGCGCGACTGCTAACGACGCTTCACACCCCAAAAATCCTGCGCGCTCTCAGACTGTTTCCCAGGGTTCAGGGACAGTTTAGGGTATCACCGGATATCACCGCTTGAATAATCTCCGTGCGAATTGTGTTGGAATCAGCCAGATAAGCAGAGTTTATGAGCCAGTCTGGATGGATCAGATGAGGAGATGTGGTATAACTTTGAGAACATGATTTGTCGTGTAGGCACGTATTATCATGTAAAGCTGTTTGACTTATCCAGCTTCTTCACTTTACCTCGAGACCCATGTACGACAGCAAGCGTGCTCTTGAACTCAAAGCATCGACATATGCTATTGTCTCTCGAGTCCCAACAAAAGAGCCATCGCTATTTCCGTATCTAGGTGCAGTTGGCGATGATCGCATCGGGAGTCGGGCATAGGCACCCAATCCTATCCTAACCTAGGCGGATCCTAAATAACTCCGAATACATGTAGGATAGGAAAATGTAGGATGTAGGCTTATGGGAAGTCACCCAGTGATGTTCGTACAAGAGGAACAAAATGAGGCAACCAGGTTCGGGGCACGAGTATAGGGGGACCGGATTCCGGCTTTGAGAGTGCGCGTGTCTGGTCGAGGAATTTTAGGAGTCTTTCCGCCCCGTCACGTGTGGAAAGGAGGTCGGGGAAAGGGGATTGACGGGCCTAAGGCTGTGGAGAAGATGGCTGTGGATATGCGTTCTTTCACATATCTCGGACAATGGCGTATGATGTGGTCCGAGGGAGAGGGTGACCACAAGGGCAGGAGACGTTTCTGAGGGGTCGATGGTGCGGAAACGTTGGACGTAGGTGCCGGTGAAGGCGTGGTCAGTCGCAACCTGCATAGGGTGGATGTGGAGCGCCGCGTGTGGACAGGTCGGCGTTTACCAGAGTCGTCTAGTTTGGTCGCTGTGGTCTGCGACCAGAGTGGGTGGGGTCGTTTAGGGACCAGGGGGTAAATGTCGGTGAATGTTTGGTGAAAGGATAGTTGTTCCCCTGGAACTGGGTGTCGGATACTGCGACTGGTCTGTGTTTCGGCAAGTATCCCAGAATAAATATGGATCAAAAAAAAAAAAAAGAACTGCCAGTGAGTGTCGGAAGAGGGGTATAAGCCGCTGTTCGTACCAGCGGTTGTTCCATTTGTGGAACGCCAAGGTGCGCGCTTGTGCCTTCTTGAGAAGGATGCTGCAGATTGAATGCGGTTTAACCCGTCTGGGGGTTCCCACGTGCAAGCCTCGGTTGCCCGTGCCCGTGCCATCCCTTTCCCTTCTAGTTCGGCGTCAACTGGGGTCCAGGCCAGGAATAATCTAAAGCGCCTATGGCGCAAGGTAAGGGTAGCTAACGCTTAACATGAGCGCGTGAAACTGAGCTGTGGTCGACCGTGGGTTTTTCACCGCAAATAGGGCCGCCGCGCTGTTGGAAAAGAGGTATATGCGTTCTGGGAGGGGCACCTCCTCTGTATAGTACATGGCCAGGGATTCTGCAGTCAGCGGATGGGGTTCTACGAGCCCTCGGAGCTCATCATATGCTGAATCGTCTCCTGGTTCATCTTCTGTCACTCGTACATTTTGTGGGGACGCAGCGAGGGGGTCAGTGTACAATACTTGTGCCATAATGTTGGGCCCCGTTGTCGAACAGCAGCTGTTTCAACATTGCCAGTCTTCGCACCAGCCTCAGTCGTAGATATGCTCCTCAGGACCGGGTATATGAGGTGAGCATTGCAAGGCCCAGGACTATTCCGCTGTGCGGTCAGAAGTGGTATGGATGGCAGAAGCGTTTGCAGAAGAATTCTGTCTGGGAATTAGACTCCAAACTCGTAACCAGCCCGGCCGTTCGAATGAGGGTATTTGAGGGGTCGCGAGCGACTGGATGTAGGCTTATGGGACCACCGGTCACGCCCCATTATATGCTAGGCGTGCTGCCATAAACTTACCTTCTGTAGGTTTCGCATAGTAGGGGATACGGCAACTCCCATTTAGGGTGTGCCGCACTCTTGCACACCTTCGTTCCATATGTCTCACTCTATCGCTCCTTGGGCCGACTCCGAGTCGCCCGAACCATGGTCCTCCACAATTAAGATATCATCCGAGTCGTTGGTTTTGAGGGCATGCGTTGCCTAATTACGCATGCGGGGACTTGGGTGTTATGGTAGATGCCAGCACTCATGGATACCGGGGCTTGGTACTGTCGTTGCTTCTCGGGATTACTATCCGTATGGGGGTTTGTGTGACTTCTGCCCTTGGGTGTTACTGGCTCATTCCCGATGGCGTGCCTCACCGCCTCCGCCTCGCCCGTAGATTTTTTCGCATGTGTTCCGAGTCAGTTGTTCCGCCATTCTCTTGGTGCCATAGCAGCAACTACTCGTTCTCGTTCCCTCTTTGTTGTCTGTATGGGTCGGGCTAAGACCCTTTTTTCTCGGCCCCGCCGCAAGTTGCTGCAGCTGTGTACTGGGTGGGTTTATTGTATGCAGTACCCGCTGAGTGGGTACCAACTCCTGTGCCGACTTGCCCAACCCAGCTCACTTGCTCGTGTTCATGAACTGCACTGCCAAGCCAGTTTGCTATCTCAGGTCGGCTTATGTAGCTCATGTTGAACCGAGCCATGGCAGCATGAACTAATAATGGTACCGTCGCTAGTGTTGCCACGACTCGGCCCTACTCGACGCACAACCACCAGAATTACTCAGGTCGAGCGTATAAAGGCGAGATCAGTTGAGGAAGAAGAGGACAACGACAAAGATATCCGCCATGAAATCCACTCTCATCCTCGCCGCGACCTCTCTTCTCGCCGCCGCCGTAAACGGTAATGTGATCAAGGTCGGGGCCAGAGCGACAGGCTCCGTGCAGAACCCCTCGGGCACCCCGTCAGGCATTTCGTCAGGCATCCCGTCCAGCACCCGGTCAGGCATCCCGTCAGGCATCTCGTCAGGCATCCCGTCCGGTACCCGGTCAGGCATCTCGTCAGGCATCCCATCCGGTACCCCGTCAGGCATCTCGTCAGGCATCCCGTCCAGCACCCGGTCAGGCATCCCATCAGGCATCTCGTCAGGCATCCTGTCCGGTACCCGGTCAGGCATCTCATCAGGCATCCCATCCGGTACCCCGTCAGGCATCTCGTCAGGCATCCCGTCCAGCACCCGGTCAGGCATCCCATCAGGCATCTCGTCCGGCATCCCGTCCAGCACCCGGTCAGGCATCCCATCAGGCATCTCGTCCGGCATCCCGTCCAGCACCCGGTCAGGCATCCCATCAGGCATCTCGTCCGGCATCCCGTCCAGCACCCGGTCAGGCATCCCATCAGGCATCTCGTCCGGCATCCCGTCCAGCACCCGGTCAGGCATCCCATCAGGCACCCCGTCCGGCATCTCGTCAGGCATCGCGTCCGGCACCCGGTCAGGCATCGCGTCTGGCACCCCGTCTGGCATCTCGTCAGGCTTGCCCACCGGCACGTCCAAGACGACGTATACTACTGTGACCGCATCCCCCTGATGAAGTGGAGTTGTTAAGCTCCAATACGTATGACTCGGTTTTCGTTACAGACTGTCTGTCTCTTCTCGAACATTCGCGTGACTCGGCCCAACATGTTGACTCGACGCTTTGTATGGCTCGGCCATTCTCGTAGTTTCGTATTAGAAATTCGGAGGGCTTCGGGCCCTCCTCAATTCTATTGTCGCTCTTTAGCTTTGCATTGGTCATCTTCATGAGAAAATTTGCCTTGCGTGAAAATTTCACAGCGCAGTAGTAATGTATGTAAGTAAGGCGAACATTTGGTCAGACCGGGCACAGCAGAAAGTCACACAACATCGTGGTCGTGCTAAGCAGACCTTCTTTCGATCACACGGCTGAACGCCGTGACGCTGCCTCCACGCGCCCTCGGCACGACGACGATGACGGGTGCTGCGAGAGGAGACATTTCGCTGCCGTCGCAACTGGCAGCCCCGTGCACCCTCGACGGTGATGACTGCAGGAACAGCAATGGAACCACCTACCGGTCTCGTCACCTGTCGCGCGCGTCCCCGATGACTACGACGACTGGGACTGCGAAGTGTGCAGGGCACATCGCCGCGGCTACACTAAGCTGTGGATATGCCAATGACGACAGGACCGCAGCAATTAGGGTGCTGCCGCGGCCGCGCTATGGCGGCATCAGGAAAAACCTACTTTGCTAATTTGAGATAATTGAGACTAGCGAACGCTAGCTGTCACTAAGATGTCAATAATTCTTGCCCAATATGGAAATTATCTTAAATTATCTCTCGCAAGCGCGGGAGGTTTTTCCTGATGCTGCGTCCTTACAACGACGACGGTAGCGGCAGTGACGGGACCACCAGCCGACGCAGCCCCCTGTCGCATGCACCTCTGATGACAACGACGACGATACGGGCCGCGACCGAGGGCACTCCGCACCGGCGCCGGACCCGTGTGAGTAACAACACGCATGTTGTGCATGAACGTCAGGTGATACAAAGTCTCCATATGCAGATCACGGAAACATTTAAAGTAGTGATCCCGATGCTGGCAAAATGCTTGGCAAAATGACGTTCAAAAAAGTGTACGAAAAGAAAGAAGTTTTTTATAATATAATCGTGTTTTTTTAAAACAGAAAAATCAACGATGCGTGCGAGCGAATAGATGCAAAGCGCAGGCGAGCATTAAAAAATGAAGTACCTTGTCAAAGAAAGACGCAAGAGCACCAAATAGCATTCATTCTCCACTCACTCCGCAGACAAACATTCTCTTTCCAGCGCTTTTCATATATATGCGGAAACGCGTCAAAAAAATCTATTGTTTTGTCGTGTTTGTTTTGTCTAATGGCATAGTGGGTATCACGCGTCTACACTTTGTCCTGACCGAGCAACATGGCCTCTGATGTACCCCCCCCTCTCCGCGTTCAGATTCCCTTGGTGAATCTGATTCAACATTTGATGTAGTTGCCCGTGTGACCTTCCGTTCAATCGTCCGAAGTTCTGCAGCCAAAGGGAAGAAGGCAAAGGCCACGCCCGCAAAAGATACAAGAGCAAAAGACTTCAGTTACGACCTCGCACTTTCCGAGGCCAACTATTATGCATTTCTCCAGACAATTCTGGAGAAGCACCATCTTTTACAGTACAAGGTAACAAGCCAGGCTGTGTTTCCGTGTAAGGTACAGATCCCACCATCGAAGTAAGTAGTGCTTTCGTTGCACCTTGTCTGACTCTCGTGCTTATGAGGCACACAAGTAAATCTGATGCAACAGATGTCGTGAACTTCGACGAATATGAAGGCCTGGTTACCAAGATCATCAAGAGGCGGCCCACTAAAGCCATTATTGTCTTTGTCGATATGCGTGCAGTTGAGAAGGCATTCTCCAAAGTGAGCCTACTGTCCGGCCAGTCCCTATGTAGATTATAGCCTCTAATTTTTATTCCACAGAAGAGCCGAAATAGGCCTTTCTTGGGCTCAGAAGACGAGGATGGTGATGGTCTAGGGGGCGACCAAGGCGATAACACAGATGCAGATGAGGTGAGTACTGAGTAATATCTCCCTCCTCGACAACGCTGATCCATATCCCAGAACTTGATGGGCCTGTCCAAGATTGATTATGAGCTAGCGCGACTCCGCTGCATGCTCGAGAAGAAGCATGCCACTGATCACAATGGCACTTACGCATACATTGATCCCACAACCGGCGCCACAGTTCCTTTGACACCGTATATGATCAAAGAGTGGGCTCGGGCAATGGTGCGTATTATTTTGTAATTATTTTGGTGCATATACTGACTGTGACATGCAGTACGATGGTCTCGCTACCGTGAGCGACCCACCGCAAACTACAACATTTGATCAAGAAAACTGCAAGTCTTCACTTGGTTCTCGGAACCGTGCCAGTAGCTCAGCATCCACTATTGGTCGTGGTCTGTCTCCGGAAGTCTCAGCTTTATCAGCCGTTTCCGACTTGTTTTCGTCTATCACTACTTTCATGCGCCCGGGTCATGCTGTGCCCACTACACCGAAGCCCTCTGACAAACTGACCTCATGTGCACTCAACAGCCCCCCTGCTATTTTCAACATCCCTTCAAAACTTGAGCGGTTCCTCCAGGCTGCGGAAAGCAATGGCGTCCCTGGAGTGCAGTCCTATCATTCCTCACTCTTACTGAAGGGATATGGGCCAGATATCATGCACCTTATCGCTGTTCCAGACCTTGTGGAGGTTGGTGTATCACCCGGGGACGCAATTCGATTGAGGGAGTATGCCTCAAAGTGGTGGGCCCAAGAACGTCAACGTGTCACAAAGCGTTCGCTCTCGGACATCACACAAGTTCGCGCTCCCCTGCAAACTGGAAGCTCAAGCTTGGCCCCCATCAGTACACCTCCAAACAAGCGGCTGCGCTTTGAAAAGCGCTTTTATGACGGAGGAGGCATGACAACTTACGGGTGTGGTATTGCCAAAGGGACCTATGATACTGTCGATTACACATGGTGGGTATATTCTTGGGAGTTGAAGGAGTACGACCCTCTTCCACCAGGCAAGGTGCCTGTGTTCAACGATCCTGGTCCACCTGAGCCGATGGTCAATGGCGAGGGTTGTGATGGAGCGCCCCCACCCCCCGCTCCAGGTCTGGCGCAAGGAATATGACGATACCCCTCAAGTCCCTCCATTGCTCAGCCCTGTTCAAGTTGTCTCTTCGTGTTTGACTCTGCCCACACTGGTTCTCGTGTCTTTGTTCGTTTCACACTGGCATCAACATGCTTTCCGAGTTGTCTTGCAGCCTCTTGTCCTTGCTCTTGTCTCAACATGTTTCTGTTTCCGAATCTTGCTCCAAATCGTCTTAGGTACATGTGACTGTACATAGCAGCGTCTTGCAATGAGAAATCAATGTGTTGGTCATATGTGAATGTGTGATGTAGGGATAGTTTACTCTGGCTCTGAAACATGCCGTCTTGTCTACCTCAGCCACCCAGATTCAAAGTCCGAGTCTGCAGCACTCGATAGACCTGTTGGAAGAGGCGCCTCCTGCTGCCCGCACGAGCTGGAGACAGATGGCGCAAGGACTACCAAGCCTGCACGAGTGGCGGACAACATTTGGCTTGGTAAGCCTCTCTAAAGCTGTCCTTTATGTTGAGCCGTAATACTTACTATAAGGCTCATTACATAGGAATGACAGTATGATTAGTTATGCTATACACGTAATTCAGAGTATTTAGTCATACAATATACGTACAGAGTCCCCTTAAGGGATTATTCTGAGTCCACCGGTGATTAGACATTAGGTGACACTGAAAACACGATATTGTGGACGCCTCTACTCATCACTTTTCCCCAAACGGACATGGGTGGACCATAGAGTATATAAATCCTACTGTAGGAGCAAGTACCTATACACATCTCTCTCCACCCCACCTTGAGCTTCCTCTGCTTCACTCTAAGCCTCGTCTAAGCTCTCTACACAGGTAAGGGTCTACCTGTACACTGCGTACATTGCTGCGCAACACTTTATGCACTTGAACCTTACTTGGGGGTCTTTTTTGTTGTTCTAGCCTCAGCTCCACTCACATGACCCAACGACCTCTGAGCAGGGATCACTGCACTCGATGTGGTTGCACCTGAGCCCGCACTCTGCACTGAGTGCATTGGGCTTGGCCCCTGTCTTGATTTCGGCCTCGGGGCACTCACACGCGTTCACTCTCGCTAGCCTCAAGTCGCTTGCGCACTCAAGCTTGGTCACCTCTGCTTTTTAGGTTCTGAGCTCCTTCGCCCGGAGATAGTGGGAATTGGGGATAGGATGTGATTATTGTCCGTAGGCTATCTACTTGGGTATATGTATACATCGTGTTTATACATTCCAAATCGCGATTGCAAACACGGAGTCTAACACTCCCCCTCAGCACAAACTGCAGTCCCATGTGTATTTAACGGGAAGTGCAGTTCAGTGCTGAAACGAGACGCATGTAGGGGTTGTCACCTGTTGGGTTTGGTGCGGTTATGAGCCTGGGCCTCAGGTTGCGTGGGCCCGTGGGGCCGCGAGCACGAGCTGTGGACCAGAGTCGGATGACGAGGCGGGGCATGCGAGCCACGAGTTGGCCTCAGACTCCCAGCGACCTGTGCTGCGGCCCAGACCGAGTGGAGGTTCATGTTGCGCCCATCGAAGGACACTTTGACGCCGTTGACGCCACAATCGCGTCCTGTGAGATGCAGTGGCTGGTGCATGTCACCAACAAAATGGATGAGGAACTTGAGCACTTCAGAAGCCCGCTCGTCAGCGAAGGTACCACGGGTGGATGCCGACACGCTCGCAGCAAAGTCGGCCAGGATCGAAGTGACGTTTTGGATAGCGTCGAGGACATTACCGCGCAGTTTTCCATCCCAACCATCCGTGCCTGGGAAGAGACAGTTGTCAGGTGGGTGGTCGCCAACAGTGCCGACGTAGTGCAGCGGCGCGGACCACCACATGTGATTGCGGCATGGGAAGGATGGTATCGCAGGAAAGGTGGGGAAAGGTGGGGAACAGAAAGGTGTAGGTATCGCAGGAAAGGTAGGGAACAGAAAGGTGTGGGTATCGCAGAAAAAGTGGGGAACAGAAAGGTGTACAGCGGTAACAGCGCAGGAAAGGAAACACAACTCCAGCGGAAAGGAAACACAACTCCCCCTCAGCACGAACTGTGGCCCAGTGTATAGCTGGGGCAGGAAAGTTGGTGATGAAGGAACAAGAAATGGTAAAGGAGGCGGCGGTGCAGGAAGTGTGAGGGGTGTCGTGGTGTGTAGGGTGGCATGTAGGGGTGGCGGTTGGGTGCTTTGACTCATGATGCACAGTTAGTGCTGCTCCAGGACACATATAGAGGGTGACATAGCGACACGCAGGGCGGCGCTAGCAGTGGAGCAGACAAACTGTGGTGGCGGCGGACTGGCGGTGGCATGTGGCAGGTGAGGTGACAAGTGCAGTTGTCAATGGTGGTGCTGGACCGTGATGGGTTCCCCAGGCATGTGCAAAGGAGACTTGGGCGGAGATGTGTGGGATCAAATGGCTGAGGTGTTGTGCACAACTGCAGCGCAAGCAGGTTGTCTTTGGACAGAGTTGAAGTTGGTGATGCAAGAAGACTCTGGCTGGAATGATTGACGACAGCCTCGACAGGGTTTGACGATGAAAAAAAATTGATTTGATTCTGCGATTCTGAAGATTCTGAAGACGGCACAAAGGCACGAAAATAGACAACTTGATGGACGAAGCGATTCTGACTGGAATGACGATCTGATTCTGTGATTCTGAAGACTCTGAAGACGGCACAAAAGGCACGAAAATAGACAACTTGATGGATGGAACAATTCTGATTGGAGTGACAATATGATTCTGACTGATTCTGATGAGACGCGAGACAGATACAGTGATGAAGGGTGCTCAGAGGCACGAGGGTATATGGCAGAAGGGAGCATAAGACAATGTGCCAGCAGCGGCAGGGCCCATAACCTTTTAGGTTCTGAGCTCCTTCGCCCGGAGATAGTGGGAATTGGGGATAGGATGTGATTATTGTCCATAGGCTATCTACTCGGGTATATGTATACATCGTGTTTATACATTCCAAATCGCGATCGCAAACACGGAGTCTAACACTGCTGACCGCTGCTTTGTGCACCAAGCCCAGGCGAAGTGTCACCCACACTGTCCGACATCACTCCTATCCTCTGTCATGGACGCATATATTATTTTACCTATTTTTCTGTATTTATATGGAATTATCTGAGGAAGATATAAAAGGCCAAAGTACGAGATTTCGTCAGTCATGTGTTGCCACCACGTGCACCCCAAGCACATGACCCTGGGATAGTTGCACCCTTAATGGGACAACCTAATCTGGTCACATCCCCATTTACGTATGGACTCTTATGATTGGAAGACAAGGAAGGAACCTTCTAGATAGTTCCAGACCACGCTTAGTAGTTTACACTTACTCGCTGTATTAGGTTTTACTCAGCAAAACAAGGCATCGTGTCAGCGCTATGACAAGTGCATCAGTCAGCACAATAGATAGCACTATTATTAGACACGACGCGTCAGCTCCTGAGTCATGGAGTCTTACTGTACACTTAGTAATAGTGTTTAGACTCAGTTCAAGCTCAGCACATGTGTGATGAACACTCACTCAGAGTGTTCTTGCAAGACACTTGGCTGACGAGGAACGCGAGGGACGAGGAAGACGGCAGGGAAAACTTGGAATAACTTGGCTAAAACGAGGATAACTAGGAGATCGCGAATCCAAGCTATGGTGATAGCGAAGAAAGGCACAAGGGAGTTATCCAGGTGGAGTCACAAGTGGACAGTCTGAGGGACTGTCCGTTCTATTGCTCTAGCTTATATACCTGGGTACATGGTCTGTGCGTACTTTAGGGGAGGCTTACTACTTCCCACAGGTGCTGCGCAATGGAAGGTTCTGGAAGGGTTCTAAGTATATCAACCAATCAGAATAATTGTAGGTATCGTACGACTGCTCCGCAGTCGATTGTGCAAGATTGCGTCATAGTGGTGTGACTGCTCCGCAGTCCAATAGGATTAATCCAAAGAGTGGTACGACTTTCAGTCGTCAGGTGACTTGATAAACATAGGATAATCACGTGACCGGTCACGTGACCGTCGGAGTACGAATTTGGAACTCCGACTTCGGATTTCCCCTTTAGGAAATTGATTACATAAGACTGGGCCGGCGTGGACCGGTCTTAGACGCTCGAGTCACGACCCAAGTTTTACAGGTTCGTGACAGTATCCCCTCTTTAAGGGGTTGCTGCGCCGTTCAGCAACCATCAAGGTTCTGAGTTTGGGTGCTCGTGGATTCTTGTGGTGAAATTGTCGAACAAGGTCCTGGGCGTGTTTCATTTGTGAGGCTGGGAGCCAGGAGTTTTCTGAAGAAGGGTATCCTTTCCACTTCACTAGGTACTGTATGCCTCTCTTGTTCGGAGAGAGCCTTGATTGGAGGACCGTTTCTACTTCATAGTGCTCGTCCTCTCCTTGGACTATTTCTGGGGGTGGTCTGGTGAAATTGGGTCCATGGGCTGTGGTTTCGTTGTAGGGGGATACAAGGGATATGTGGAACACTGGATGGATCTTCCAGGCTTTGGGTAACTGGAGTTTACAATTAACTCCCCACGCAGATATGACTTTGAATGGTCCATGTCGTCTAGGGGCTAGTTTGGCCTTGGGGTGCGTGGTGTGGATATTGGTTCCTTCTAACCAAACTTGGTCGCCCGGTTGGGGTACGTAGGTGGCTGTGGATACATGGGTATTTTTCATGACTTCAGCTGCTACCTTCAGTGCAGCAGATACTTCAATGCGAATTTGTTCTAGGGAATGAAGGCGTTCTTCTACTGTGGGTATTTTGGACGCAAAGTTGACTGGTGGAATGAATTCTGGTTTGTAGCCATACCAGATCTCGAAGGGTGATTTTCCTGTGGCGCTGTGTTGTCTTGCATTGTGAGCGAATTCCATGAAGGGTATTAGTTCTACCCAGTTGTCGACTTGGAAATTACAAAAGACGCGTAGGTATTGTTCTAGTTCCTGGTTGACGCGTTCTGTTTCTCCATCTGTTTGTGGATGGAATGCTGTAGACATGGTTGACTTGACGCCTAGTTTGCTCCAAACTTCTTGCATTACTTTGGAGGCAAATTATGGTCCTCTATCGGATATTACTTGGTGTGGTAGACCTGTTCGTCTCCAGACTTGTTCTAAGTATAACTTGGATGTTTCTTCGGCAGTGATGGTCTTGTTACATGGAGCAATTATCGTTGCTTTACTGAGACGATCCACTACAACGAATAGTGAATCGTATCCTTGTGACGTGGGGAGATCTGTGATGAAGTCCATAGTGATTATTTCCCAAATTTCGTTAGGGACTTGATTTGGTTGCAGGGGTACTTGGTTTCTTGGTTTAACTTTTGTTGCTTGGCAAGTGGCACATCCGTCCACATAGCTCTTGACGAAGGTGGACATGCCTGGCCACCAGAATTCTTGTGAAATTAGTTCGTAGGTCTTCCATCTTCCAGGGTGTCCTGTGGCAAGATGGTCATGGTATTGCTTGACTATTTCTCTTCGGAGATCTTCATTCTTGGGGACGTATACTTGTCCTTTGTACAGGATGATTCCATCTTCTAAGTTCCAATCTTCTAAGCCCTTTGTGAGGGATCTAGGGCCATTCTTTAGAAGGGTTTCTAAGGCAAGGCTAACTTCTTTGTCATATTCTTGAGTGCTCTTGATTTGTTGTCGTAACGTGGTGTTCCCTTGGACTGTGATTGTTGTGGGTCGGACTGCATGGATTGCGAAAAATTTGTTATCCAGAAGCACACGATCATTTTCTTCGTGAGCTATCCCCTCTTTAAGGTCTGGACGCCTGGACAGGGCATCCGACTTATTTTGGGTACCGGGTTTGTGGACAATGGTGAACTTGAAACACAAGAGGAAGAGGGCCCATCGTGCTTGGCGCCGCGTAAGTTTCTGTTTCGTGGAGAAATAGACCAAATTTCCATGGTCCGACCAAATTTCGAGGGTGTCTTCGCGTCCTTCCAGGTAGTGGCGAAAAATTTCCAGGGCGCGGATGATAGCAAGGAGTTCTTTATCATGGATTTCATAGTTCCATTTGGCAGGCTGTAGAGACTTGGAGTGGTACGCGATGGGGTGCCAACGGTTGAGTGCATCGGGTTGTTCTAAGATGGCGCCAGTGGCAAAGTCACTAGCGTCCGTGATTAAGCGGAAAGGCTTCTCGTGGTCTGGTAGGGCAAGGACTGGTGCAGTGGTGAAAGCTGTGATGAGTGTCTGAAAGGCTGTGGATGCTTCTGGGGTCCATAGGAAGGGTACTTCTTTCTTGGTTAAGTCAAACAAGGGGCGTGCAATGGTAGAGAAGTCCTTGATGAAGCGTCGATAAAAGTTGCAAAATCCTAGGAAGGCTTGAACTTGTTTGACCGTCTTAGGAGGTGGCCAGTCTCTTATTCCTGCCACCTTGGCTGGGTCCATGGCAATTTGTCCTTCGGATATGACGAGTCCGAGGTATTCTATGGATGTCTGGGCAAAAGAGCATTTCTCTGGTTTCAAGTAGAGGTCGTATTTTGCTAGGCGTGATAGTACTTTGTGGGTGAGCCTGGTTAACGTGGGGAGGTCCTCTGCAAATATCAGGATATCATCGAGATAGACGACAACGTGTCCTTCATCTATCAGGTCTTCGAAGATGGTGTTCATGAATGTTTGAAACGTGGCAGGGGCGTTGCAGAGGCCGAATGTCATGACTGTGGGTTCATATAGTCCAAGGGGTGTCTTGAAAGCAGCTTTGTACTCGTCGCCTTTGCGGACTCGTATATTGTTGTAGCCCCATTTGTCGCGGTGCGCACAAGATGGACTCTTACTTACGGTGATGACCCCGTCTGTAAGCAGTAATGTGTCATGGACAGTAGCATCAGTCAGCACGGTAGCACAATCACATGCCGATGAGGCATTAGTCAACACTAGGATAGTTGTAGTAGGGTTCGAGCTACATACGCTATTCGTCGTACGGATTCGAGAGGAGCTTTAAAGCGCCCTCATACATGTATAAATAGTGGCTCGATGAGACCAAGATTCGCCATCTTGGTCTTCTTCAATTCACCACTCTCATTCGTCTCCCCGCGCGTGCTTCGCTTGTCTCGCTTTGAGCAAGTCGTCTTCACCGAGCATCGGAATACCTAGTGGCGCGACTTGCCCTAGTGTACGCTTAGATCACGTGCCTGTAAGCGCCGTGTACCCCGTGATCAGGTCACGTGACCTCGAAGAGATATTCCGCTAAGTCGTGAACGCCCTTTCGTGTCCAAGTCGGACTAACGCCAGTGGTGGCGTTACATTAAGACCAAGATCCCTTCATCGTGGCGTTCACAACTCGAGACCAGTGGAGAAATTTCCAGGCTTATTCCCTCGAACGACGAGGAGACCGCAACGTACCAACACAATTCCTAGGAGCCGCTAGGTGGAGAGAATACCGAGGAGAGACAGGATACTTCGTGGACTTTGCGTCGGGGCCAACCCGATACCGCCCCGTTGAGTTCAATTTCGACAATTTGTGTTGGGTTGAGATTACTTGGAACCCCATAGACAACCGATACGACGCAGTACGACCCGCAGGAAGAAACTACAACTGCGATATCGACGCAAGGAACCTACCCACACGTGAAGAGTGGGGACGCATAGACGGACAACCCGAAGAAGAACCCAGCACATCCGAACCAAGAACCCCCGCACCATCCGAGACTAGTGGGGACGACGAAGAAACCAACGACGACGAAGAATCCGAAGTGGGAGAAATAATACAAACAGCTGAGTCCCTACGCATTAACGAGCCCGAGAGTATCGAAGTACGCCCACCCGCAGACATGGCAACAGCAACGATCACCCAAGAAGACCTGACCCTCGAAGAAGCCAGGAGAATTACCGAAGAAGCAGAATCTTACCTACGCCCCATCAATCCAACAACGGGACACCGCATGACCGCAGACGACGCGGCCATATTCAGAGCAGTAGGCCCAGACGTCCCTGACCCACCACCAGGTGCGGGAGGACCCCCACCACCCAGAAGACGCGGAGGACCCTTTGGTCAAGGACCACCAGGAGACGGAAGGCCGCCGCACGGAGGAAGACAACCTCAGTTCGGAGGAGGAGGTGGAGGAGACCCTTTCAGTGGAGGACCACCACCCCCACCGCCACCAGCAGCAGGACCAGCGCTGGGAGCACCACACGGGTCAGACAAGTTGGTAGGAGAAGCCCCAACCATATTTGACGGAAATCGAGATGAGTACGAATCATTCCTCACGCAATGGCACATATACTGGGGACAGAATTCAGAAGCGCCGATTATGACCAACGTCTATCGGCGATGCCTACTATTCCTAGGATTCATCAAAGGCCCCCGAGTATCCAACTGGACGCTCGGATTTCTCCAATGGCTCAACAACGAGCTACACCAGGGACGAAGCCGATACGACCCATTCTTATGGGACACCCTGACGGCTGGATTTTCAGACCGTTTCTCGAACGTACTCGAACAAGAACAGGCACAAGCAGCACTGGCTAAAGGATTTAAGATGGTCGGCGACGACATCGATTCGTACGTCACAAACTTCGAGCAGTTAGCAAGAAAAGCTGACTACCGCCTCAACGACCGCCAAACACTGGATCGATTCACGGCGGGTCTCCCGAGGGCATTGTTCACCAAGATCTACGAATTGGATGACCCACAAACCTTCAACGAATGGAAGGAAGCGGCGCTACGTCGCCAAAAGCAATACATCCACCTACGCGCTCGCCTAGGGCTCACCACCACGTCTCGCAACACCCCAACACCACGACCTCAGCAAAATCGTGGATACACCCCGCAATGGGCGCCACCCAGATTCCCACCACCGCGTTACGATCCAAACGCCATGGATACATCGGCAGATCGAACCCGCGCACGCCTCGCGGAAGTAGGAGACCCAAACCGTAATCGACCCCCATTCCAACCAAGAGGAGGACCAGGACAGAACCGTGGAGGAGGACAGCGCCGCGACATGAGGGAAGTCATATGCTATAACTGTAACAACCCGGGTCACTTCTCACGAGAATGCACGCGACCCAGAAAACCAAGACAACCGTTCCAACCGCGCGCAAGTACGAGTCGAAGCATGGACACCGACTACCACAATCAAGAACCAACGACGGTGCGTCGCGCGGAGGCTACCCCAGAAGAGCAGGCCAAAGGATGGATGGAAACGCTGAGAGGGGCCAGCGACGAAGTAAAAGACCTCGTATTTAAGGACCTCTGGACCCAAGAGGGTTTTCAGGATGCCTGAACCCATCGGCCTGGGTGAGGGCAGTCAATTGTAACTCTGTAATCATGACTCGCTATCGTTCGCTTCGAATTCCAGTCTCGATTCGCACAAGTTACTCCATGGCCGATATCAAAGGGCTCGTTGACTCAGGAGCCACCGACAATTTTATAAGACCCGCGTTCGCCAGACGCATGGGTCTTGGGTTACAAACCCTTGAGAAACCAAAGAAAATTTGGAACATCGACAATACAGAAAATAAAGCTGGGTCCATTACGCACTTCATCGACCTAGATGTCCAGACCAACGGTGTTTCAAAGGTCATGAGGTTCCTAGTCACCAACATAGGCAACGAAGATTTAGTCCTCGGATACCCATGGCTAGCCACCTACGAACCGACCATCAGCTGGGCGCATGCCACCATACACGAAGATACCCTCCCAGTGGTGCTAAGATCAATCAACCCGGCAGAAACACAGACCACCATCGCATGCGCAATCACTCAAGATGAGGCAGAAGGAATAATTCAGGAACTTGAAGAAGAATGCCAACTACGTACCACAGCCACCAAGCTCGCCATCGCCGCAAACCAAGGAACGGTAGTCACGACCCTCCCCGAACCATACCAACGGTTCGCAAAAATCTTTAGCGAAGAGGCGTCCCACCGCTTCCCACCTTCGCGACCATGGGACCATGCAATCGACTTTAAACCCGGTACACCCCCCAGCATCGACTGTAAAGTCTACCCAATGTCACAAGACGAAGACGGACAACTACGCGAATGGTTAGATGAACAACTCAAACTAGGGTACATCCGTCCATCGAAGTCCCCTTACGCGTCGTCGTTCTTCTTCATCAAGAAAAAGGATGGCAAGTTGAGACCCGTACAAGACTACCGAAAAATCAATGCCTGCACCGTGCGTAACCAATATCCATTACCCCTTATGTCAGAACTCATCAACGACCTGGGGAACGGGCACATATTCACGAAACTTGACGTCCGCTGGGGATACAACAACATACGCATCAAGGAAGGCGACGAATACAAAGCGGCGTTCAAGACGAAACACGGCCTCTTCGAACCCCTCGTCATGTACTTTGGACTCACAAACTCACCAGCAACGTTCCAGAACATGATGAACGACATCCTAGGCGACACAATCCGAATCTTTGCAGCAATGGGAACGATCATCCGAGTATACATGGACGACATTGGCATCGCTACCCTCGAACACGTAGGACTCCAAGCGCATATAGATGCCGTCTGCGCTGTACTCCAAGTAGCACTCGACCACGACCTGTACTTCAAACCGTCCAAATGTACATTCCACCAACCGCGAATGGATTACCTGGGGGTAATTCTTGAAAAGGGGGTGACTCGCATGGACCCCGTAAAAATTGCTGGCATACGCGACTGGCCCACACCCACGAAGGTACGAGACGTACGCTCCTTTTTGGGCTTCTGCAATTTTTACCGCCTCTTCATTCGCGGTTTCGCCACACACGCACGAGCCCTCAACAAACTCACACGCAAAGACGCAGAGTGGACGTGGGGCAAAGATGAAGAAACAGCCTTCCAAACCCTCAAACGCCTAGTTACAAGCGAACTGGTGCTTGCACATCCCACGCTGACAGACCAATTCGAACTTGAAGTAGACGCATCAGGATACGCAGTAGGCGCAGTACTCCTACAAAAAAAGCAAGACGGGAAAAGACACCCCCTCGGTTATTTCTCGGCCACCCTAAACGAAGCAGAACGAAACTATGACATCTATGACCTGGAACTCCTGGCGATCGTCAAAGCACTGCGACACTGGAGACCGTTCCTGGCAGGCTCACCACACAAAATCAAAATCTTCTCCGACCACCTTAACCTTACACACTGGAAGACACCACAGAAGATAAGTCGCCGAGTGGCCCGAGAAGTCCTAGAGCTCATGGAATACGATTTCGAAATCCACCACATCAAAGGGACTAACAACGGACGCGCAGATGCTCTATCGCGGAGACCCGACTACGACCGAGGGGAGAGGGACAACGAAGGAGTTGTCGTCCTACCTGAGAAGGTATTTGTACGAACCGTCACCACGCAATCGCCGGAAACCCACACACAAGACGAAGACACTCTACGGGCCTGGGTAAACCCACACAAGCTCAAGAAAGTCGACGGAGTCTGGTACCGCCAAGGCGCCCGAGTAATCACCGGAGGACCGGAAGAAATCCGCACCGTCATCGCCAACCACCACGATCCCCCAGTCTACGGCCACCCAGGAATCAAGCGAACGGCGAGGATCATCGAGCGAAGTCACTGGTGGCCGAATATGCTGAAACAAATAACGGAGTACGTTCAAGGTTGTGCGGAATGTCAACGCCACAAGGTCAACAACTGCCCGACGCGAGCCCCACTAATGCCCATCACGCCAACACCCGACGCTAAACCATTTGAAGTCATCGCTCTTGACTTCATCACTAAACTGCCGGAATCACAGGGATACGATTCAATCCTCACCGTAACTGACCACGACTGCACCAAAGCATCAGTGTTCATCCCCTGCAACGAAGAAATATCCGCGGAAGAAACCGCTGCACTGTACGTCACTCATGTGTTTCGGAGATTCGGATTACCGGCGAGAATTATCAGCGACCGTGATCCGAGATTCGCATCAAAGTTCACACGCGAATTATGCCGAATCCTCGGCATCTACCAAAACATCTCCACGGCATATCACCCCCGAACAGACGGGCAATCAGAACGTACCAATCAGTGGCTAGAACAATACCTACGGTTCTGGACCAATGAGCGTCAAGATAACTGGGCACAATTCCTACCAATGGCAGAGTTCGCGCACAACAACTGGCCCCACGAGGCGACAAGGAAGTCTCCATTTTCGCTCCTGATGGGATACGACCCCCGTGCTGATTGGATCGATAAGCCTTCGCCCATTCCACAGGTACTCACAAGACTCCAACAGTTCCGAGACGCACGAAAAGAGGCCCAGAACCTCATCAAAAAGGCGCAATCACTATGGGTCAAACATCGGAACACACCCAAGTACCAAGTTGGGGACCAAGTATGGCTAGAAGGGCGACATCTACGAACCAATCAACCAACTGCCAAGCTGGCGGCACGACGGCATGGCCCATTCAAAATCACGCGCGTCCTATCACCGGTCAATTATCAATTGGAACTTCCCACGCAGTGGAGTATTCACCCCGTGTTCCACATCGATTTACTCACGCCTTATCGCGAGACGCCCCTACATGGGGAAAACTTCCAACGCCCACCACCGGATCTAGTGGATGGGGAAGAGGAGTATGAGGTGGAGCGCATTCTAGACTCCAGAAGATTCGGCCGGAGCAAGAAACTGCAGTACCTCGTGAAATGGAAGGGGTACCCGGACTCGGAAAATCAGTGGGTCAACAAGGACGACGTATTCGCTGACGAAGCCATAGCGGAGTACAAGCGGGGTTCAACCGCAACCAGGATACATATAAACCGGATAAACGACGCCAAGTCAACCCCATCTCCTCACACTGGATTCCTCACCCACTCAGAAATGCCTCTTCCCGCTTCCTCCTCTCCCTCCCCTCTCGCTACCCGCCTCGCCGACAGCCTCACCCACGAAGAACTCAAGGCGGCTCTCAACAACGTGCAATCCATCATCGACGTCGAGGACCCAGACCAACCCGCCACGTACTGGCTCACCAGCCCAAACGGCGACCGTCTCAACACCACCCCGTACACCGAAGCCGAAGTTACTCGGCTTCGTACAGCTGTCGGACTCTTTGCGAGTCCCCCATCTCGACCTCTCCCCGTGCGTATCAAAACCCAGACGGAAGAAGACGCCGGCGACTCTGAGGTGGCAAGAGTGGATGAAGACGAGGGAGTGGAAGCCGTCGGCGGAAGACTGGAAACGGCGGCAACTGGCAGTAGCCGCAGCCAGGCAGGCAATCGTCTATCACCAACGCCGCCAACACACAGAGATGCTGAGAGGGCTGTGTACGAAGCAGTAGAAGGAACGCTTAAGGAATGGTACCCCGTTGAGCAGCCTTACCTCATCACCGCCACCGATTCTGACGACCCCCGGGAAACCCCATACGCCTGTGATACCACGGGCCGCCCCATATACCGCGGCGGTGTGGTAGTGGACACCCAAGACTCCACGCTGCCCGCCGTTCGCCTCCGATACCTCGGGGGATCGTCACACGTCGCTCCCCACGGATACAAGCACAACCGAGGGGACGACTTCGTTCACTATCCCATCACCGACGCTCAGGGAGTCACCCGTCAAGCGTCCTACATCCAAGTCATCGCCGGACCCGACCCCCTCGTCCTCGGGCTCGTAGAAGACAGTGACAAGGTCTATAGTCGCCCCTTGTATGCCGAGCCACACGTCCGGGAGACCGGCAAGCCCCACTACTCCCCAGAAGACTTATTCGCCCTCGTGGGAGGGCACAGCAACCAACACAGAGTAGACCGCACAGTAAACGAGTTGAGGGACGTGGGGCTTAAAGCTGAGTTGACCAGATTTCGAGCCTACCGACATGAGGCTGAGAGGATGGAGCAGCGACTCCACGCGTTGGCTCAGGCACTCGGAGGAGTACAATCCGAGCTAGCCCGCTGCAAATTTCGGCTGGAGATGGCCAACACGTTGGACCGAATTACGGAGAGGCAGGAGGCATGGGTAGGAGGGATAGGCCCCACTCGGCGCCGTGGTCGTCGCGGCTGAAAAGGGGGTGATGTCGCGGTGCGCACAAGATGGACTCTTACTTACGGTGATGACCCCGTCTGTAAGCAGTAATGTGTCATGGACAGTAGCATCAGTCAGCACGGTAGCACAATCACATGCCGATGAGGCATTAGTCAACACTAGGATAGTTGTAGTAGGGTTCGAGCTACATACGCTATTCGTCGTACGGATTCGAGAGGAGCTTTAAAGCGCCCTCATACATGTATAAATAGTGGCTCGATGAGACCAAGATTCGCCATCTTGGTCTTCTTCAATTCACCACTCTCATTCGTCTCCCCGCGCGTGCTTCGCTTGTCTCGCTTTGAGCAAGTCGTCTTCACCGAGCATTGGAATACCTAGTGGCGCGACTTGCCCTAGTGTACGCTTAGATCACGTGCCTGTAAGCGCCGTGTACCCCGTGATCAGGTCACGTGACCTCGAAGAGATATTCCGCTAAGTCGTGAACGCCCTTTCGTGTCCAAGTCGGACTAACGCCAGTGGTGGCGTTACACCATTGGATATCTAACTTGGTGAACCATCTTGCGCCGCGTAGTTTATCAATGAGCTCAGGGATTAATGGCAATGGGGCGGCGTTCTTGATCGTAATATCGTTTAATGCTCGATAATCTTGTACTGGGCGTAACTTGCCGTCTTTCTTATCTATAAAGAAGAAGGGGCTGGCCATAGGTGACTTGGAAGGGCGAATATATCCCCTTTGTAGGTGATCCGTGATATAAATCTTCAATGCTTCTGATTCTTTGGGCGTAAGACGATAGATGGAGCAATTCTTCATGGTGGCTCCGGGTTTCAATTCTATGGCATGGTCCCATGGCTGGTGCTGTGGTAGTCTTTGGGAGGCTGTCTCGCTAAATACCTTAGCGTACTGTGAAAACTGGGCTGGGATGTGTTCCGTGGATGTCTTGGGTGCTGTTCTAGCTGCAATTTCTGTTGTCATGGACGCGTACATTATTTTCCCTATTTTTCTGTATTTTTACGGAATTATCTAAGGGAGATATAAAGGGCTGAAGTACGAGATATCGTTAGTCACATGCCACCATCATGTGCACCCTTAAGCACGTGACCCTGGGATAGTTGCATCCCTAACGGGACAACCCAATCTGGTCATACGTACGGACTTACACGATTGGTAGATAAGGAAGGAACATTCTAGATAGTTCTAGACCACGCTTAGTAGTTTACGCTTACACACTGAACCTAGTTACTCAGCACGATAAGGGCATCGCGTCAGCACTATGACAAGTGCATCAGTCAGCACAATAGATAGCGCTATTATTAGACACGACGCGTCAGCTCCTGAGTCATGAAGTCTTACTATACACTTAGTAATAGTGTTCAGACTCAATTAAAGCTCAGCCTCAGTAGCGTATATAAAACCCTCCTGTAGCGTCCTGAGTGGAACCAACTTGTCCTCTTGGTTCTCCACTCAGGTGCGTATCTTCCTTGTATCCCTTACTCTCCAATCTAAACTTGTCCTCTTGGTTCTCCACTCAGCGTACCACAGCGTGATCATTGACGTCTTGAGCTCTTGCATAAAGACTCTGAGTTATTCGTCCACTCCGCTGTGACTGTGCGTTAGCGCGTGATTTATCTCCACGCCAGGCTTGGGTGTGCTCACCAGACAGTTCACTTACAGTTCACACTTGAGCTTGACGTAGCGAGGTTGTCATACCGCTACATCTGTGCTCGTGGTGGTCTTGGCTCTAATGAGTATATCTTCTTCCTTGGTTTCTTGATGTAGGTACAGGAACGGCTCCATGGCTTCTTGACTAAAGGCAGGTTCACCTGCAACTTGGTATTCTTCCGTGGTTTGTAAAACATTGATCGTGGTTGCTCGCGTCTGCGGCTTCTTGGCTGTAATAACTAGGGACTTGGTGGATAGTGTGCAGGTCTTGGGGCATCTTGTGAAGGCGAGTTGTGGCGTGGCCCAGTTAACTTCTGGGTTGTGTGCTTTGAGCCAGTCTGTTCCTAGGATAATATCGTGGTCGCCTAGCGTGGTTACGTAGAGTTCAACACATTCGTCGTGGTATTCTCCATCGGAAGTCTTTATCCGGATTGTCTGGATCGTAGTATATCGAACTGATCCTTGTTTGTTCAATGTTCCATTGTTACGGTTTCGCCCGTAACTGCTCCCCCGAACACCCCTGCACGACCTCGGAACACTGCCGTGAAGCGATCACGTGCTGAAGAAGCCGAAGAAGAGGTTGTAGTTATGGGATATGGGGCTTGGAGCGCCCAACAACCAGCTAAGTCACGTGACCTTCCCAACTACCACGGATTCGCTCAAGAATACTGGGAGTAGATCACGTGATCTTACATCAAACGCCCGTCACGTGACCCTGGCACGTGACCTGGCTAGACTCGCACCAGAAGGGTCCAGATGAGCTTGTGCCTGGACCGGTCTTGACTGCCTCGTGTTTGTGATTGTCATGGATGCGTATATTATTTTCCCTATTTTTCTGTATTTTTACGGAATTATCTGAGGAAGATATAAAGGGCCGAAGTACGAGATATTGTTAGTCACATGCTGCCATCATGTGCACCTTTGAGCACGTGACCCTGGGATAGTTGTACCCTTAACGGGACAGCCTAATCCGGTCACATTCCATTTACGTACGGACTCACACGATTGGTAGATAAGGAAGGAACCTTCTAGATAGTTCTAGACTTCGCTTAGTAGTTTACGCTTACTCGCTGTATTAGGTTTTACTCAGCAAGATAAGGCATCGCGTCAGCGCCATGACTAGTGCATCAGTCAGCACAATAGATAGCGCTATTATTAGACACGACGCGTCAGCTCCTGAGTCATGGAGTCTTACTGTACACTTAGTAATAGTGTTTAGACTCAATTCAAGCTCAGCCCCAGTAGCGTATATAAACCCTCCTGTAGCGTCCTGAGTGGAACCAACTTGTCCTCTTGGTTCTCCACTCAGGTGCGTATCTCCTTTGTATTCCTTACTCTCCAATCTGAACTTGTCCTCTTGGTTCTCCACTCAGCGTACCACAGCGTGATCACTGACGTCTTGAGTTCTTGTATAAAGACTCTGAGTTATTCGTCCACTCCGCTGTGACTGTGCGTTAGCGCGTGATTTATCTCCGCGTCAGGCTTGGGTGTGCTCACCAGACAGTTCACTTATAGTTCGCACTTGAGCTTGACGTAGCGAGGTTGTCATACCGCTACAGTGATGACTCGTATGTGCCTGATCGATTGTGCCTTGATTCTGATGGATTGTACATGTTTGCGTTCTGATTGGATGGAAGCAGCGCTCATACAGCTGCGGATGCTTATCTCTGACTCATACCTTTGCGCCTTACTGCCATTGGTGGATTGATATCTCTGACTCGTTTGTGACTCATTCCTAGGATCCGGATATTAGGGTTTCGGAGTTCCAAGCTGGGGTTCAAACCTCCTTGGACATGTATATAGGCTCTGGCTTATGGTCGCTGAAGACCTAAGCTTGACTTCTTGGATTATACCACCCACTGTAGTGCCTCCTCTGCACTGTCTTGCCAGTCGAGTGCTGTTAGCTACCTTTGGTGCCTATACATCTATTTGAATCGTCCTTAGCTGGGAGATCACCGCAAGGCCTCTATCCATTCCTTTCCGCTCTACTCTTGCCGTTCAAGGAACGTGCTGCATCATTCTCCTTTGGTTGTGCTGTCTTGCCGACCATTCACTCATATCAACTTCGACTTGCTCTCTTCATCGCCTATTGCATCCTTTGGGCTACGCTACTACGCCTCGTTATCGAGCTAGTACAAGATCGAGCACGTGACTTCGACATATCACGGTGATCGTTGGGTCGTCCCGAAAGCCTTGTCCGCAGTACAAGAAGGAACGTCCGGTGGAACGTTACATCCATCCACATTTCGTACTGGAAGTGGGTTAACCAGGGTTCTGAGGGTTAGGTTATTCCTCTTGGCAAAGTCTTGATCTATGATGATTCCTTCTGCGCCGCTGTCTAGTAAAGCCCGTGCACTGATTTCTCGACCGGTTTTCTTTCCTACTAGAGTGATTCTGAGCGTAGTTGAGGGTGATCGTCTATTCCGTATCGTATCACCGGGTACAGGCTCAGAATCTAACGTCTCTAGTAATGAGTATCCTTGGGTAAAACTATGGTTGGCCACTCGTAAAGCCCTAACTGACAGTGCTTCAGTAGGGTAGTTCAAAAATCCTCTGGAAGGGGGGCTGATTGAGGGCGTGGAATCGTGATGTGTGCTGGGGGACTGTGATACATTGCCGCTATCTGGGCAGGGTGATCTTTGGGGGGATCCTCGTAGGCTTCTTCTTGAGTTAGGGTCGCGCGTGCCCTAAAGTCTGACCGCTGATTACTGGGTCTTCCATTCCCTTGTCCTTGTTGTTGGGAGCTATTCCTGGTCCGGCAGTCCTTGGCTCGGTGGTTTGGCTTTCTGCAATAAAAACAGAGCTTCTCCTTGAAGCGTCGATCTTTTTCTTCCTTGGTTATTCTGCCTGCTTGCTGAGGTCTTATACTCGTGGCTGTGGTGGCGTTGACGTGAGCGCCGTCTTCTTCGGCGTACATGGCCCTATTTCTTGGCCCTTGAAGTCTTTGTCCTGTGAATGCTGGGTTACTGTAGAGACGCCATACGCGGTCGAATTCTCTTGCTAGTTCGACCAATTTGTCTAGGGTTGTGGGCTGTGGTGATACACCAATAATCTTCTGGTGTAGAGCTGCAGGGAGTGCCTTTCTAAAGGCGAACATCTTGGTTTCTTCGTTTGCACCTGATCTGGACGTGTACGTGGACCATTCTTGGTACCAATCATTGAAGGGTCGATTTCCCATACGACAGGAGTACATGAGGTTGGTTGATTCTAACTTGGTGTGTGACGGAATGAAGTGTTTCTTGAACGCGTCTCTGAAATCGTTCCAGGTGCCAAAGTCTATGGGCGTGGCTGTGAGGGCTTTGGTCTGTTGATCTTGGGCCCAATCTCCTGCTGGGGTACCAATCTTGAAGTGCGTTAAGGCAGCTGATACGCGCTTGCCTTCATTGGTGTAACGCCACCACTGGCGTTAGTCCGACTTGGACACGAAAGGGCGTTCACGACTTAGCAGAATCTTTCTCTCGGGTCACGTGACCTGATTACGGGATACACGGCGTTTACGGGCATGTGATCTGATTGTACACTAGGGCAAGTTGTGCCACTAGGTAGTCCGATAATCGATGAAGACGACTTGCTCTGGAGGAGACAAGTGAAGCACGCGTAAAGAGACGAGTAGATGTGGTGAATTGAAGAAGACCAAGATGGCGAATCTTGGTCTTATCGAGCCACTATTTATACATATACGAGGTAGCTTTAAAGCTCCTCCCGAATCCGTACGACGAATAGCGTATGTAGCTCGAACCCTACTACCGCTATCCTAGTGTTGACTCATGCCCTAATGGCATGTGATTGCGACTCCTTGCTTACTGAGACTACCAGTCCATGACACATTACTGCTTACTTACGAGGTCATAATCGTAGGTAAGAGTCCGTTTCATGTGTACCGTGACACCACCCCCTTTTCAGCCGCGACGACCACGGCGCCGAGTGGGGCCGATCCCTCCGACCCATGCCTCTTGCCTCTCCGTAATCCTGTCTAGTACATCCGCCATCTCTAGTCTGAACTTACACCGAGCCAGCTCCGACTGTACTCCTCTGAGTGCTTGGGCGAGGGGCGTGGAGGCGCTGCTCCATCCTCTCCACCTCATGCTTGTAGGCTCGGAAGCGAGTCACCTCCGCCTTCAACCCTACGTCCCTCAGCTCGTTGATGGCTCGGTCAGTCCGATGTTGATTGCTGTGCCCCCCTACGAGGGTGTATAAGTCCTCGGGGCATAATGGGGCTTACCGGCCTCTCGGACTTGGGGCTCGGCATAGAGGGGACGGCTGTAGACCTTGTCGCTGTCGTCCACGAGCCCTAGGACGATGGGGTCTGGTCCGGTGATGACCTGGATGAAGGTGGCTTGGCGCGTCACCCCTTGTGCGTTGGTGATGGGGTAGTGGACGAAATCGTCCCCCCGATTGTGTTTGTATCTGTGGGGTGCGGTGCGCGCCGTTCCTCCCAAGTACCGGAGGCGAACCGCCGGTAGGGTGGAGTCCTCCGTGTCAACCACCACCCCGCCGCGGTATATGGGGCGGCCCGTGGTGTCACAAGCGTACGGAGTTTCACGGGGGTCGTCAGAGTCGGCGGCCGTGATGAGGTAGGGCTGCTCAACTGGGTACCACTCCCTTAACGTCCCTTCTACTGCTTTGTACACTGCTCTCTCAGCGTCTCGGTGTGTTGGCGTCGTCGGTGGTAGATGATGGCTCGTCGAGCCGCGGCTACTGCCAGCTGTCGACGCTTCCAGTCCTCCGCTGGTTCCCTCCAGTCCCTCGTTTTCATCCACTCTTGCCACCTCTGCGTTGCGGGCGTCTTCTTCTTGCTTGTTTTTGATCCGAGGGGGGATAGGTCGAAGTGGGGGACTCGCAAAGAGTCCGACAGCTGTACGAAGCCGAGTAATTTCGGCCTCGGTGTATGGGGCGGTGTTGAGACGGTCACCGTTGGAGTTGATGAGCCAGTAGGTTGCGGGCTGGTCGGGTTCTTTGATGTCAATGATGGATTGAATGTTTTCGAGGGCCTCTCGGAGCTCTTCATGGGTGAGGCTGTCGACGAGGCGGGCAGCAAGAGTGTCACGGTCGAGGGAACGGACGCTTACTGTACGGATATGACCATGTTAGTAAGTCGCAATGTGTCATGGACTAAGGGGGATCGGTCAGCACGTAGTAGAATCACATGCCGATGTGGCATGACTCATAACTAGGATAGCAATAGTAGGGTTCGAGCTACTTTAGCTATTCGTCGTACGGATTGGAGAGGAGCTTTAAAGCTACCTCGCATATGTATAAATAGTGGCCCAAGGAGACCAAGATTCGCTATCTTGGTCTTCTTCAATTCACCACTTCTACTCGTCTCTTTACGCGTGCTTCGCTGTCTCTTTTCGAGCAAGTCGTCTTCATTGATTATCGGATTACCTAGTGGCACGACTTGCCCTAGTGTACGCTCAGATCACATGCCCGTAGCGCCGTGTATCCCGTGATCAGGTCACGTGACCTTGAAGAGATATTTTGCTAAGTCGTGAACGCCCTTTCGTGTCCAAGTCGGACTAATGCCAGTGGTGGCGTTACATTAAGACCAAGATCCTTCAACGTGGCGTTCACAACTCGAGACCAGTGGAGAGATTTTCAGACCTACTCCCTCGAACAACGAGGAGACCGCAACATACCGACGCAATTTCTAGGAGCCGCCAGGTGGAGAGAATACCGAGGAGAAACCGGATATTTCGTAGACTTTGCATCGGGCCCAACCCGATACCGCCCCCGTTGAGTTCAATTTCGATCACCTGTGCTGGGTCGAGATCACTTGGAACCCCATAGACAATCGCTACGACGCAGTGCGCCCCGCAGGAAGAAACTACAACTGCGATATCGACTCCAGAAAACCTACCCACACGCGAAGAGTGGGGATGCATCGACGGGCAACCAGAACAAGAACCTAGCACATCCGAACCAAGAACCCCCGCACCCTCCGAAACCAGCGGAGACGACGAAGAATCCGACAACGACGAAGAGATCCGAAGTAGGGGAGATAATACAAACAGCTGAGTCCCTACGCATCAACGAACCCGAAAACATCGAGATACACCCACCTGCAGATATGGCAACAGCAACGATCACCCAGGAGGATCTAGCTCTGAAGAAGCAAGGAGGATCACCAAAGAAGCAGAATCTTATCTACGCCCCATCAACCCAACAACGGGACACCGCATGACCGCAGACGACGCAGCCATCTTCAGAGCGGTAGGCCCAGATGTCCCCAATCCACCACCAGGCGCGGGGAGGACCTCCACCACCCAGGAGACGCGGAGGACCCTTTGGTCAAGGACCACCAGGAGATGGAAGGCCGCCGCACGGAGGAAGGCAACCTCAATTCGGAGGAGGAGGAGGAGGAGACCCTTTTGGTGGAGGACCACCACCCCCCACCGCCGCCGGCAGCAGGACCAGCACTGGGAGCACCACACGGGTCAGACAAATTAGTGGGAGAAACCCCGACCATATTCGATGGAAATCGAGATGAGTACGAATCATTCCTCACGCAAGTGGCACATATACTGGGACAGAACTCAGAAGCGCCGATCATGACCAACGTCTATCGGCGGTGCCTACTGTTCCTAGGCTTCATCAAAGGACCCCAAGTGTCGAATTGGACTCTAGGCTTCCTCCAATGGCTCAACAACGAGCTACACCAAGGACGCAGCCGATACGACCCCTACCTGTGGGATACCCTAACGGCGGGATTCTCAGACCGTTTCTCGAACGTGCTCGAGCAAGAACAGGCGCAGGCCACGTTGGCCAAGGGATTCAAAATGATCGGTGACGATATTGATTCGTACGTCACCAACTTCGAACAGTTGGCACGGAAAGCTGACTATCGCCTCAACGACTGCCAAACGTTGGGACCGATTCACGGCGGGTCTCCCGAGAGCCCTATTCACCAAAATCTATGAATTGGACGACCCACAAACCTTCAACGAGTGGAAGGAAGCCGCACTGCGTAGGCAGAAGCAATACATCCACCTACGCGCTCGCCTAGGAATCGCCACCACGCCCCGCAACACCCCGACACCACGACCTCAACAAAACCGTGGATACACCCTGCAATGGGCGCCACCCAGATTCCCACCTGCGCGCTATGACCCAAATGCCATGGATACATCGGCGGATAGAACACGCGCACGCCTCACAGAAGTAGGAGACCCGAACCGTGGAAACCCACGACCACCATTTCCCCCAAGGGGCAGACCAGGACAAAACCGAGGAGGCGGACAACGCCGGGATATGCGGGAAGTCATTTGCTATAATTGCAATAACCCGGGCCACTTCTCACGAGATTGCACACGCCCCCAGAAAGCCCAGGCAACAATTCCAACCACGCGCCAGCACGAGTCGCAGCACAGAAACCGACTACTACCAAGAACCCGCAACCGCACGACGCACCGAAACCACGGCCGAAGAACAAGCCAAGGGATGGATGGAGACACTAAGGGGAGCTAGTGACGAGGTCAAAGACCTCGTATTTAAGGATCTCTGGACCCAAGAGGGTTTTCAGGACGCCTGAACCCATCGGCCTGGGTGAGGGCAGTCAATTGTAACTCTGTAATCATGACTCGCTACCGTTCGCTTTGAATTCCAGTCTCGATTCGCACGAGTTACTCCATGGCCGATATCAAAGGGCTCGTTGACTCAGGAGCCACCGACAATTTCATAAGACCCGCGTTCACCAAACGCATGGGCCTCGGGCTACAACCCCTAGAGAAACCAAAGAAAATTTGGAACATCGACAACACCGAAAATAAAGCTGGGTCCATTACACATTTCATCGACCTAGACGTCCAGACCAAAGGAGTCTCTAAGGTTATGAGGTTCCTAGTCACCGACATAGGAAATGAAGACCTGGTCCTCGGATACCCTTGGCTGGCAACGTACGAACCAACTATCAGCTGGGCACACGCCACCATCCACGAAGAAACCCTCCCGGTGGTGCTGCGGTCAATTAACCCCACGGAACAGCAAACCACTATCGCCAGCGCAATAACCCAGGAAGAAGCCGAGGACATCGTACAAGAACTCGAAGAGGAATGCCGGATACGTACCACAGCCACTGAACTGGCCATTGCAGCTAACCAACACGTCGTCGTGGAAACCCTCCCGGAACCATACCAACGCTTTGCGAAGATCTTCAGCGAGGAAGCATCCCATCGATTTCCACCATCACGACCATGGGACCACGCAATCGACTTCAAACCTGGCACACCCTCCCAGCATCGACTGTAAAGTCTACCCGATGTCTCAAGACGAAGACGGACAACTGCGCGAATGGTTAGACGAACAACTTAAACTAGGATACATCCGCCCATCAAAATCCCCTTACGCGTCGTCGTTCTTCTTTATCAAAAAAAAGGACGGCAAGCTAAGACCCGTACAAGACTACCGAAGAATCAATGCCTGCACCGTGCGTAACCAATATCCACTACCCCTCATGTCAGAACTCATCAACGACCTGGGGAACGGGCACATATTCACGAAACTTGACGTCCGCTGGGATACAACAACATACGCATCAAGGAAGGCGACGAATACAAAGCGGCATTCAAGACAAAATACGGCCTCTTCGAACCCCTCGTCATGTATTTTGGACTCACAAACTCACCGGCAACGTTCCAGAACATGATGAACGACATCCTAGGTGACACGATCCGAGTTTTCGCAGCAATGGGGACAATTATCCGAGTATACATGGATGACATTGGCATCGCTACCCTCGAACACGTAGGACTTCAAGCGCATATAGATGCCGTTTGCGCCGTACTCCAAGTGGCGCTCGACCACGACCTATACTTCAAACCGTCCAAATGCACATTCCACCAACCGCGAATGGATTACCTGGGGGTAATTCTTGAAAAGGGGGTGACTCGCATGGACCCCGTAAAAATTGCTGGCATACGCGACTGGCCCACACCCACGAAAGTACGTGACGTACGCTCCTTTTTGGGCTTCTGCAATTTTTACCGCCTCTTCATTCGCGGTTTCGCCACATACGCACGAGCCCTCAACAAACTCACACGCAAAGACGCAGAGTGGACGTGGGGCAAAGACGAAGAAACAGCATTCCAAACCCTCAAACGCCTAGTCACTAGCGAACCGGTACTCGCGCACCCCACGTTGACAGATCAATTCGAACTCGAAGTAGATGCATCGGGATACGCAGTAGGTGCAGTACTCCTACAGAAGAAGCAAGACGGGAAAAGACACCCCCTCGGCTACTTCTCGGCCACCCTAAACGAGGCGGAACGCAACTACGACATTTATGACTTGGAACTTCTGGCGATTGTCAAAGCACTACGACACTGGAGACCATTCTTGGCAGGCTCACCGCACAAAATCAAAATCTTCTCTGACCACCTCAACCTCACACACTGGAAGACACCGCAAAAGATAAGCCGCCGCGTAGCTCGAGAAGTCTTGGAACTTATGGAATACGACTTCAAAATCCACCACATCAAAGGGACCAACAACGGCCGCGCGGATGCACTATCGCGGAGACCCGACTACGACAAAGGAGAACGAGACAACGAAGGAGTCATCGTCTTACCTGAAAAGGTATTTGCACGGAACACCACCACGCAATCACCGGAAACTCTCGAGCAAGACGAAGACATTCTACGCCCCTGGGTAGACCCACACAAGCTCAAGAAGATCAATGGGATCTGGTACCACCAAGGCGCACGAGTAATCACCAGAAGCCTTGAGGAAATCCACACAGTCATCGCCAACCATCACAATCCTCCCATTTACGGTCATCCGGGAATCAAGCGAACTGCGAGAATCATCGAACGCGACCACTGGTGGCCAAACATGTTAAAACACGTCACCGAGTACGTTCAAGGCTGCGCGGAATGTCAACGCCACAAGGTTAACAACCGCCCGACGCGAGCCCCGCTAGTACCCATCACGCCGACACCTGACGCTAAGCCATTCGAAGTCATCGCTCTTGACTTCATCACTAAATTACCGGAGTCACAGGGATATGATTCGATCCTCACCGTAACGGATCACGACTGCACCAAGGCATCAGTATTCATCCCCTGCAATGAGGAAATATCCGCGGAAGAAACTGCCGCACTGTACGTCACTCATGTGTTTCGGAGATTCGGATTACCGGCGAAAATTATCAGCGACCGCGACCCGAGGTTCGCATCAAAATTCACACGCGAACTGTGCCGAATCCTCGGCATCTACCAAAATATCTCCACGGCATACCACCCCCGGACCGACGGACAATCGGAAAGAACCAATCAATGGCTGGAACAATATCTACGGTTCTGGACCAACGAACGCCAAGATAATTGGGCGCAATTCCTGCCAATGGCAGAATTCGTGCATAACAACTGGCCACACGAGGCAACCAGGAAGTCCCCTTTCTCACTCATGATGGGATACGACCCGCGCGCTGATTGGATCGACAAGCCATCCCCTATCCCACAGGTGCTCACGCGACTTCAGCAATTCCGAGAAGCACGGAAAGAAGCCCAGGACCTTATCAAAAAGGCACAATCGCTATGGGTCAAACACCGGAACACACCCAAATACCAAGTCGGGGACCAAGTATGGCTAGAAGGGCGACATCTACAAACCAATCAACCAACTGCCAAGCTGACGGCACGACGGCACGGCCCGTTCAAAATCACGCGCGTCCTATCACCGGTCAACTATCAACTGGAACTTCCCACACAGTGGAGTATTCACCCCGTATTTCACATCGACTTACTCACGCCTTATCGCGAGACACCCCTACATGGGGAAAACTTCCAACGCCCACCACCGGATCTAGTGGAGGGAGAAGAGGAATACGAAGTGGAGCGCATTCTAGACTCCAGACGATTCGGCCGGAGCAAGAAGTTACAATACCTCGTGAAATGGAAAGGGTACCCAGACTCGGAAAATCAGTGGGTCAACGAAAATGACGTATTTGCTGACGAGGCCCTAGCGGAGTATAAACGGAGTACGAAAGCAAGAAGGATAGTTATAAGAAGGGGACAAACCACGACCGAAACCCCATCTCTCCACACTGGACCATCCACTCCAATCCAAATGTCTCTTTCCGCTTCCGCCTCTACCACCCCTCTCGCTGCCCGTCTCGTTGACAGCCTCACCCATGAAGAGCTCCGCGCAGCCCTCGCCAACGTCCAGTCCATCTACGACGTCGAAGATCCCGACCAACCTGCCACATACTGGCTCATCAACCCCAACGGCGACCGCCTCAACACCGCTCCATACACCGAGGCCAAAATTACTCGGCTTCGTACAGCTATCGGACTCTTTACGAGTCCCCCACTTCGACCTGACGCCCCTCAAATCAAGAACGAGCAAGAAGAAGACGCCCGCGACGCTGAGGTGGCAAGAGTGGATGAAGACACGGGACTGGAGAGGACCGGCACAGGGCTGGAGGGACCGACAACTGGCAGTAGCCACGGCCCGGCGAGCAGTCATCTACCACCGACGACGCCAACACACCGAGACGCTGAGAGAGCAGTATACGAAGCAGTAGAGGGAACGCTAAGGGAGTGGTACCCAGTTGAGCAGCCATACCTTATCACGGCCACCGACTCTGACGACCCTCGCGAAACTCCGTACGCGTGCGACACCACTGGCCGCCCCATATACCGCGGTGGGGTGGTAGTCGACACCGAAGACTCCACCCTGCCCGCGGTCCGTCTCCGATACTTGGGAGGAACGGCGCGCACTGCACCCCACGGATACAAGCACAATCGGGGGGACGATTTCGTCCATTACCCCATCACTAACGCACAGGGGGTGACGCGTCAAGCCACCTTCGTTCAAGTCATCACCGGACCCAACCCCATCGTCCTGGGGCTCGTGGACGACAGCGACAAAGTTTACAGTCGCCCCCTCTATGCCGAACCCCAGGTCAGAGAAGCCGGTAAGCCCCATTACGCCCCCGAGGACCTATACGCCCTCGTAGGGGGACATAGTAACCAGCACCGCACCGACCACGCCATCAACGAGCTGAGGGACGTGGGAGTGAAGGCAGAGGTGACTCGCTTCCGAGCCTACAAGCACGAAGCGGAGAGGATGGAGCAGCGCCTCCATGCCCTCGCCCAGGCGCTCGGTGGGGTGCAATCGGAGCTAGCCCGGTGTAAGTTCAGATTGGAGATGGCAAACGTACTGGACAGGATCACGGAGAGACAGGAGGCGTGGGTCGGAGGGATCGGCCCCACTCGGCGCCGTGGTCGTCGCAGCTGAAAAGGGGGTGGTGTCACGGTCGAGGGAACGGACGCTTACTGTACGGATATGACCACGTTAGTAAGTCGCAATGTGTCATGGACTAAGGGGATCGGTCAGCACGTAGTAGAATCACATGCCGATGTGGCATGACTCATAACTAGGATAGCAATAGTAGGGTTCGAGCTACTTTAGCTATTCGTCGTACGGATTGGAGAGGAGCTTTAAAGCTACCTCGCATATGTATAAATAGTGGCCCAAGGAGACCAAGATTCGCTATCTTGGTCTTCTTCAATTCACCACTTCTACTCGTCTCTTTACGCGTGCTTCGCTTGTCTCTTTTCGAGCAAGTCGTCTTCATCGATTATCGGATTACCTAGTGGCACGACTTGCCCTAGTGTACGCTCAGATCATGTGCCCGTAAGCGCCGTGTATCCCGTGATCAGGTCACGTGACCTTGAAGAGATATTTTGCTAAGTCGTGAACGCCCTTTCGTGTCCAAGTCGGACTAACGCCAGTGGTGGCGTTACAAAGAGGGGTGGTAGAGGTGGAAGTGGGAAAGGACATTTCTGAGTGAGTGAAGAATCCAGTGTGAAGGGATGGGGTTGACTTAGCGTCGCTTGTCCGGTTTATATATGTCCTGGCAGTGGTTGAACCTCGTTCGTACTCCGCTATGGCTTCGTCAGCGAATACGTCATCCTTGTTGACCCACTGGTTCTCCGAGTCCGGGTATCCCTTCCATTTTACGAGGTACTGTAATTTTTTGCTCCGGCCGAATCTTCTGGAGTCTAGAATGTGCTCCACTTCGTATTCCTCTTGTCCGTCTACCAAGTCTGGTGGTGGGCGCTGGAAGTTCTTCCCATGCATGGACGTTTCACGATAAGGCGTGAGCAAATCGATGTGGAACACTGGGTGGATACTCCACTGCGTGGGAAGTTGGAGTTGATAGTTGACCGGTGATAAGACTCGTGTGATTTGGAACGGTCCGTGCCATCGCGCAGCGAGCTTGGTCGTCGGTTGATTGGTTTGGAGATGTCGTCCTTCTAACCATACTTGGTCTCCTACTTGGTACTTGGGCGTATCTCGGTGTTTGATCCATAAGGATTGTGCCTTCTTGATGAGGTTCTGGGCTTCTTTCCGTGCGTCTCGGAATTGTTGGAGCCTCGTGAGTACCTGGGGAATAGGCGAGGGCTTATCGATCCAATCAGCGCGGGGGTCGTATCCCATCAGGAGCGAAAATGGAGACTTCCTTGTCGCTTCGTGGGGCCAGTTGTTATGCGCGAACTCTGCCATTGGTAGGAATCGCGCCCAGTTGTCTTGGCGCTCATTGGTCCAGAACCGCAGGTATTGTTCTAGCCACTGATTGGTGCGCTCTGATTGCCCGTCCGTTCGGGGGTGATACGCCGTGGAGATGTTTTGGTAGATGCCGAGGATTCGGCACAATTTGCATGTGAACCTTGATGCGAATCTCGGGTCGCGGTCGCTGATAATTTTCGCCGGTAATCCAAATCTCCGAAACACGTGAGTGACGTACAGTGCAGCGGTTTCTTCCGCGGATATTTCCTCATTGCAGGGGATGAACACTGATGCTTTAGTGCAGTCGTGGTCAGTTACGGTGAGGATCGAGTCGTATCCCTGTGACTCTGGCAATTTAGTAATGAAGTCAAGAGCGATGACTTCGAATGGTTTAGCGTCAGGTGTTGGCGTGATGGGCATTAGTGGGGCGCGCGTCGGGCGGTTGTTAACCTTGTGGCGTTGGCATTCTGCGCAGCCTTGAACATACTCCGTTATTTGTTTCAGCATGTTCAGCCACCAGTGGCTTCGCTCGATGATTCTTGCCGTTCGCTTGATTCCTGGGTGGCCGTAGACTGGGGGGTCGTGGTGGTTGGCGATGACGATGCGGGTTTCGTCCGGTCCTCCGGTGACTACTCGTGCACCTTGGTGGTACCATACTTCGTTGACTTTCTTGAGTTTGTGTGGGTCTACCCAGGGTCGTAGAATGTCTTCATCTTGTTCGTGGGTTTCCGGCGATTGCGTGGTGACGGTTCGCACGAATACCTTCTCAGGTAAGACGACGACTCCTTCGTTGTCCCTTTCTCCCCGGTCGTAGTCGGGTCTTCGTGATAGAGCGTCTGCGCGTCCGTTGTTAGTCCCTTTAATGTGGTGGATCTCGAAATCGTATTCCATGAGTTCTAGGACTTCTCGGGCTACTCGGCGACTTATCTTCTGCGGTGTCTTCCAGTGTGTAAGGTTGAGGTGGTCAGAGAAGATTTTGGTTTTGTGTGGTGATCCTGCCAGGAACGGTCTCCAGTGTCGCAGTGCCTTGACAATCGCCAGAAGTTCCAAGTCGTAGATGTCGTAGTTGCGTTCCGCTTCGTTTAGGGTGGCCGAGAAGTAACCGAGGGGGTGTCTTTTCCCGTCTTGCTTCTTCTGTAGGAGTACTGCCCCTACTGCGTATCCCGATGCGTCTACTTCGAGTTCGAATTGGTCTGTCAGCGTGGGATGTGCGAGTACCGGTTCGCTTGTGACCAGGTGTTTGAGGGTTTGGAAAGCCGTTTCTTCGTCTTTGCCCCACGTCCACTCTGCGTCTTTGCGTGTGAGTTTGTTGAGGGCTCGTGCGTATGTGGCAAAACCGCGAATAAAGAGGCGGTAACAATTGCAGAAGCCCAAAAAGGAGCATACATCTCTTACTTTCGTGGGTGTGGGCCAGTCGCGTATACCAGCAATTTTTACGGGGTCCATGCGGGTCACCCCCTTTTCAAGAATTACCCCCAGGTAATCCATTCGCAGTTGGTGGAAGGTGCATTTGGACGGTTTAAAGTACAAGTCATGGTCCAGTGCGACTTGAAGTACTGCGCAGACGGCGTCGATGTGCGCTTGGAGGCCCGCGTGTTCGAGCGTTGCGATTCCGATGTCATCCATGTAGACACGGATGATTGTACCCCTTGCTGCGAAGATGCGAATTGTGTCGCCCAAAATGTCGTTCATCATGTTCTGGAACGTTGCTGGTGAATTTGTGAGTCCGAAGTACATGACAAGGGGTTCGAATAATCCGTATTTCGTTTTGAACGCGGCTTTGTGTTCATCGCCTACTTTGATCCGTACGTTGTTGTATCCCCATCGGACATCGAGTTTGGTGAATATGTGTCCGTCTCCGAGGTTGTTGATGAGTTCCGACATAAGAGGTAGTGGGTATTGGTTGCGCACCATGCAGGCGTTGATTCGCCGGTAGTCTTGTACTG
Organism: Lactarius akahatsu; assembly: GCA_021524915.1. Taxonomy (NCBI): domain Eukaryota; kingdom Fungi; phylum Basidiomycota; class Agaricomycetes; order Russulales; family Russulaceae; genus Lactarius; species Lactarius akahatsu. Next base: position 38,644 of record JAKELL010000378.1, read on the forward strand.
GTCTCAGCTTTCCATCTTTTTTCTTGATGAAGAAGAATGACGAGGCGTAGGGTGACTTTGAGGGTCGGATGTAGCCTAGCTTGAGTTGTTCGTCTAGCCATTCGCGTAGTTGTCCGTCTTCGTTTTGCGACATTGGGTAGACTGTAACGCCACCACTGGCGTTAGTCCGACTTGGACACGAAAGGGCGTTCACGACTTAGCAGAATATCTCTTCGAGGTCACGTGATCTAGTCACGGGATACACGGCGCTTGCGGGCACGTGATCTGAACGTACACTAGGGCAAGTCGCGCCACTAGGTAATCCTGTAATCGATGAAGACGACTTGCTCGGAAAGAGGCAAGCGAAGCACGCGTGAAGAGACGAGTAGAAGTGGTGTATTGAAGAAGACCAAGATAGCGAATCTTGGTCTCCTCGGGCCACTATTTATACATATACGAGGCAGCTTTAAAGCTCCTCTCCAATCCGTACGACGAATAGCTAAAGTAGCTCGAACCCTACTATCGCTATCCTAGTTATGAGTCATGCCACATCGGCATGTGATTCTACTACGTGCTGACCGATCCCCCTTAGTCCATGACACATTGCGACTTACTAACGTGGTCATATCCGTACAGTAAGTGTCCGTTCCCTCGACCGTGACATAGACTTTGCAGTCGATGCTGGGGGGTGTACCTGGTTTGAAATCAATTGCATGATCCCAAGGTCGTGACGGTGGGAATCAGTGGGATGCTTCTTCGCTAAAGATTTTCGCAAAGCGCTGATATGGTTCTGGGAGGGCCTCCACGACAGTGTTTTGGTTAGCGGCTATGGCGAGCTCGGTGGCCGTGGTACGTATCTGGCATTCTTCCTCGAGCTCTTGGACCACGTCTTCGGCTTCTTCTTGGGTCATTGCCTTCGCGATGGTGGTTTGCGTTTCTGTGGGATTGATTGATCGGAGTACCACCGGAAGGGCTTCTTCGTGAATGGTGGCGTGCGCCCAGCTAATGGTTGGTTCGTAGGTTGCTAGCCAGGGGTATCCGAGGACGAGGTCTTCATTTCCTATGTCAGTGACTAGGAACCTCATGACCTTAGAAACACCTTTGGTCTGGACGTCTAGGTCGATGAAGTGTGTGATGGACCCAGCTTTATTCTCGGTGTTGTCTATGTTCCAGATTTTTTTGGGTTTTTCAAGGGCCTGTAGCCCGAGGCCCATGCGTTTGGCGAACGCGGGTCTTATGAAGTTGTCGGTGGCTCCGGAGTCAACGAGCCCTCTGATGTCGGCCATAGAGTAATTTGTACAAATCAATACTGGAATTCGGAGCGAACGGTAGCGAGTCATGATTACAGAATTACAATTGACTGCCCTCACCCAGGCCGATGGGTTCAGGCGTCCTGAAAACCCTCTTGGGTCCAGAGATCTTTGAATATGAGGTCTTTCACCTCATCGCTAGCTTCCCTAAGCGTTTCCATCCATCCTTTAGCCTGTTCTTCTGGTGTGGCCTCTGCGTGACGCGCGGTTGTTGGTTCTTGACTGTAATAGTTGGTGTCCATGCTTCGACTCGTGCTTGCACGTGGTGGGGGAGGTTGCCTTGGTTTTCTGGGGCGCGTGCATTCTTGTGAGAAATGACCGGGGTTGTTACAGTTGTAACAGATGACTTCCCTCATATCTCGGCGTGGTCCGCCTCCTCGGTTTTGCCCTGGTCCTCCCCTTGGTGGAAATGGGGGTTTCTGGTAGTTGCCTCGGTTTGGGTCTCCCACTTCTGCGAGGCGTGCGCGGGTTCTGTCCACCGATGTGTCCATGGCGTTTGGGTCATAACGTGATGGTGGGAACCTGGGTGGCGCCCATTGCGGGGTGTATCCCCGATTTTGCTGTGGTCGTGGTGGTGGTGCATTGCGGGGTGTTGCGTTAAGTCCTAGGCGAGCGCGTAGGTGAATGTATTGTTTTTGTCGTTTCAGCGCCGCTTCCTTCCATTTGTTGAATGTTTGGGGGTCGTCCAACTCGTATATTTTTGTAAAAAGGGCTCTCGGGAGTCCCGCCGTAAATCGGTCCAGTGTTTGGCAGTCGTTGAGGCGGTAGTCAGCCTTCCGTGCCAGTTGTTCAAAGTTGGTGACGTACGAGTCAATGTCGTCGCCAATCATCTTAAATCCTTTGGCTAGCGTGGCTTGTGCTTGCTCTTGCTCGAGTACGTTTGAGAAGCGGTCGGAGAATCCCGCCGTCAGAGTATCCCATAGGAATGGGTCGTATCGGCTGCGTCCTTGGTGTAGCTCGTTATTGAGCCACTGGAGAAATCCGAGCGTCCAGTTGGATACTCGTGGGCCTTTGATGAAACCTAGGAACAACAAGCATCGCTGGTAGACGTTGGTCATGATCGGCGCTTCTGAATTCTGTCCCCAGTATATGTGCCACTGCGTAAGGAAGGACTTGTACTCATCTCTATTTCCGTTGAATATAGTTGGGGTTTCTCCTACTAGTTTGTCCGACCCCTGTGGTGCTCCTGGTGCTAGTCCCGCTGTTGGCGGTGGCGGGGGTGGTGGTCCTCCTCCGAAGGGGTCTCCTCCGCCTCCTCCTCCGAATTGAGGTTGTCTTCCTCCGTGCGGCGGCCTTCCGTTTCCTGGTGGTCCTTGACCGAAGGGTCCTCCGCGTCTTCTGGGTGGGTCGGGGACGTCTGGGCCTACTGCTCTGAAGATGGCCGCGTCGTCTGCGGTCATGCGGTGTCCCGTTGTTGGGTTAATGGGGCGTAGGTAGGACTCCACCTCTTCGGTAATTCTCCTGGCTTCTTCGAGGGCCAGATCTTCCTGGGTGATTGTTGCTGTTGCCATGTCTGCGGGTGGACGTACTTCGATATTCTCGGGTTCGTTGATACGTAGGGACTCAGCTGTCTGTATTATTTCTCTCACTTCGGATTCTTCGTCGTTGTCAGTTTCTTCGTCGTCTCCGCTAGTCTCGGATGGTGCGGGGGTTCTTGGTTCGGATGTGCTGGGTTCTTCTTCAGCTTGTCCGTCTATGCGTCCCCACTCTTCACGTGTGGGTAGGTTCCTGGCGTCGATATCACAGTTGTAATTTCTCCCTGCCGGTCGTACTGCGTCGTATCAGTTGTCTACGGGGTTCCAAGTAATTTCGACCCAGCACAAGTTGTCGAAATTGAACTCAACAGGGCGGTATTGGGTCGGCCCCGATGCAAAGTCCACGAAGTATCCTGTTTCTCCTCGGTATTCTCTCCACCTAGCAGCTCCCAGGAATTGTGTTGGTACGTTCGGTCTCCTCGTCGTTCGAGGGAGTAGGTTTGAAAGTTTCTCCACTGGTCTCGAGTTGTGAACGCCACGATGGAAGGATCTTGGTCTTAATGTAACGCCACCACTGGCATTAGTCCGACTTGGACACGAAAGGGCGTTCACGACTTAGCAGAATCTTTCTCTCGGGTCACGTGACCTGATTACGGGATACATGGCGTTTACGGGCACGTGATCTGATCGTACACTAGGGCAAGTTGTGCCACTAGGTAGTCCGATAATCGATGAAGACGACTTGCTCTGGAGGAGACAAGTGAAGCACGCGTAAAGAGACGAGTAGATGTGGTGAATTGAAGAAGACCAAGATGGCGAATCTTGGTCTTATCGAGCCACTATTTATACATATACGAGGTAGCTTTAAAGCTCCTCCCGAATCCGTACGACGAATAGCGTATGTAGCTCGAACCCTACTACCGCTATCCTAGTGTTGACTCATGCCCTAATGGCATGTGATTGCGACTCCTTGCTTACTGAGACTACCAGTCCATGACACATTACTGCTTACTTACGAGGTCATAATCGTAGGTAAGAGTCCGTTTCATGCGTACCGTGACAATTGGTGTACGTGGATTCATTGAGATAGTAGTAGTTTTCAACACTACTCCAGAAGGCTTCTGCCTTGTCTTGTTTGCCATCGAATGGTTCTGGGGGTGTTCCTAATAACTTGGCGCCTCCTCCTGAAGCCATGGTGCTTGTTACTGGGGGTGTCGGTGGTGGAGAAGGGGATTGACTCTTGGTACCAAAAAGCTTTGGTTGTCTTGGCGTGAACAGTGGATAACTTGGTTGACTGGATGGTCCTGGGGTACTTGGGAGTGCGCCTGGTAGCTTTCCTGCTGATGGTGACTGGGGGGTGTGTGTTCCTGATAAACTAGCTAGTACTGAGGCGACTGTCTTGGTGGTTTTGTCTAGGAGGCCAGATACTTCTGCTTGTTCTGTCTCTGAATTCTCTTGGTCTGTACTTGGCGGCAGGAGATAAGTCTGATCCTTCTTGGTCAGAGTCTGGGAAGACTACTCTTCTGTTGTTCTTGTAGACCCAAAGTTCTCGTTTGGTCGACCAACGGACTTCCTTTCCGTTGTACTTGGCTGTGAGATTGTGGTGATCGTACGATCCTTTGTCAATTTGCTATATCCTGGGTAAGCATCTTCAAAATCGTCTTTGCTGACAGTGTTGTCTGTCCCAAAGAATTTCCACGGGAACTTCCCGTTTGGGCTCGTGAGTTCTCTCTGTGTTCCAGATAACGTGGATTAGATTATCGTCAAGGGAGAAGAAGGGTTCTTGAAGTAGATGGGACTCTTGCTAGTTCTTCAGGGGTAAGGTCTCTAGTGTTTTGGTCTGGTTGATTGCTGCATTCACTAGAGCGTCTTTGTAGTCTTGATACGGTCCAACCGTCTGAGTCCCAGGCGTAAAAGAATTTTATACCCTGGTTGTAGTGTTATCCCGTGAGTTGCACTTGGTCGTTGGCTAGATCGAATCCAACAGTATTCTTCAAATATCCCGTAATGCGATATTAAGACACTAGATCTCCACAAGAGTCCTTGGAACCCTACTGGGTCTGTGGTGATGTCGCGGATGTTGTTGACTGTGTGCTGGAGGTTTAGGGGAACTCCGTGTCTCTGGAATATGAGTTGACAGTGCTGCTTGAAGGTCTGTAATTCTCTAGGGTTTCTCGTGGGTAGTGTTCTTGATATGAAGGGTACTTCTGGGAGGTGGTAATACTGGGTTGGTTGCTAGGAATTGTCCTTCTTCACTACTAGTGGAGGGTTGACGAACGACTGGGGGAAGCTCGTGATAACTTGGATACGTGGGGGTCGCTTGAAACTGGGGTTTGGACGTTGTACTTGTTGCTTGATTTACTCTCCTAATGTCTCTATTAGGGATTACTGGGGGTGTTCTTCTGGAGAGGGAATAGGGTTATCCCTTCTTATGAACTGGTTTCGTTGTCTTCGGCTCTGTGACGTTGGGATATTGTTGAGATGCCAGGGTGTAGCCCAATCGAGTGCACTTTCTGCCAGTGTGATTTAACAAGGAACCTTCTATATTCTTTCCTAGAAGGTAGATAACTTGGCCTGGAGCCCACAATACTACACTAGGTGGAGTAGGTGGGGTATCTGGTCTGTAACCACAAGTACAGACTTCTTTACTACACCAACAACAGCCGTTACTGATCCACTGGTTGGCAGGTTCTCCCCAACCGCTATCAGTATCTGTGAATGGTTGTAGGGGACTTGGACTTGGACTTGGTGGATTCT
>JAKELL010000379.1:0-43960 GCA_021524915.1 Lactarius akahatsu
CCCCAATGCGGCTCCTCACTCTTTTACTTTCGGCTTTTGCTTTCTTCAGAGCGACTGTTGCCAGCGCGGCCCTTGGAAATCTATGGTGTTAACCTAGGCTCCTGGTGAAATTTTCGGTTTGCTGGCACATGTATGCGTCTCATTTTACTCTCCCAGGCTCCTCCTCGAACCGTGGATGCTCCCAAAAGGTCCGTCTGCCTTCCTCCGTGGTGAGGATGCGAACCGCTCACTTGTCACATTCCTTACCAGAATGGAAGGCCATGGGTGGAGAACTCTGTGACAAGTGCTCAACCTGCATCGCCTCGGAATTGTGAGCCCCATACCCGTCTAAGGTAGTCGATGACCGATCTGTGCAGTGCTCTCGTGGCTGCTGATCCCGATAACGCGGACAAAAAGTTCGCAGGGCACTGGTACCGTTGCTTTTTGGTTGGGTTCTCGGCCACAGAACTGATGACTTCAACTTCAAGGGCTACCTGGTTCACCAAAGACGACGTCAATACACTCAAAGCTGCCGGGATAAATACCGTCCGTGTTCCCGTAAGCACATCAGAGTCATCCGGAGCCTCGGAAACCTTCTAAATGTCATTCCAGCTCGGGTATTGGATTGTTGAGGCGCTCGTAAATAGGGCCACTGAGCACTACCCTCGCGGGGGTATGAAGTTTTTGGTCGGTTCTGCACGTCTTGGCTGATTCTAAACTGATCCCGGCCTGTCAGGCGGAAGGTCTGATGTGGCTCCGGGATGCCGGGATACAAGTTATCTTGGACCACCACGCTCTCCCTGGTGTCCAGACCGCGGGGCAGATGTTCACCGGAAAGTATGTACTCATCCAAATTCTCATGGTTTTTACTCAGGAGATCCTATACTCAACGCTCATGTAGCTGTACTGACGATGTCCAATTTTACGTAGGTATCTTTCGTACTTTTTACTGTCTGCATTATCTTATCTCAGGATTAGACGGTCTACAACTATGGTCGTGCTCTTACTTGGACCGCCGTGATGACCGCCCTCTCCCATTTACACCCCACAACTTCAAGAGCGTCTTTTCCATTCAAGCCGCGAATGAGCCCATCATGAAACGCGTCGAAGACACCTGGCTACGGCGAATGTAAGCACTTCTCAACCTTTCGATCTGTCTCCGAATCCTGCCCGCTAATTTCCTGACAAGTCCAGAAGAGTTTCGTCGCCGTCGTGCGTGCTACTGAGTTACTTCTTGGAATAGAGGTGTCAGGGATTCCGGCTCTCCAATACGATAGCCCATCGGACCGCTGTGGGTCTGGGCGGACTGCTTGCCGACGCGTGCAAACGGTGATAATTCGGGCCTGTTATAAAACTGGATCTGCTGTTGTCAAGGCCGTAACTGAGGCTATTGCTATATTGGTCGACATGGAACTCGAGTTTGGATCGCTGGACTTTGGCGCATGCAAGGGACGCGCTCCACTTACCACCAAGTCAGTTTTTTCCACCTTCCGTTTTGTGAAGACGTTGCCAACGAAGAAGCGCTTTCAGCCACATGGACATCCTCTGGCAATACAATAACCCTGCAACACCCTGCAGATGCAGCCATCGGCCCTCAGTCTTATGACCATCATTTGTACTATAGGTTCGTTCAAGTTTCTCTTGGCATCATTGCAGCCTGACTAATTTTTGTTATTTTCTCTTCGCAGCTTTGGCGTACGTTGATAAGCAACCGATGTCACTCGTGTATTCTCAGTATTCGTCTTGTAGGGCGTCGCAGATGACAATCCGGATGCTTACTTGCGCGACTTATGCAGTGCGTCTAGTGCATTGCATGTCCTCGTTTCCGCCCTTTATCTGACTGCGTCTTATTGTAGACCGCCAGATTATTCAGAACGATATCGCGTTGAGGAACACACCAGTGTGGGTTGGGGAGTGGGCATTATCCACACAATTCAACGCAACAGACGACTTTCTGCGGAAGTGGGCGGACGCGCAGAAGCTAGTATATAGTCAGGACGCCGGGTGGCTGGTATGTTTCTTTGCCTTCGTGATAAGATAGGTCACAGACACGATATTCTGCTTTGTCACAGTTCTGGAACTTCAAGCTCGAGCAGACGAATCCCCTCGTGCGTCAATGGTAAAGGCTTTTATAATCGTTGGAGAATGAGACTCAACAATGGTGCTCTTTCGTAGGTCATACCTGGAAGGCCTTAGACTCGGGTACCTTACTCAGGACCCGTCGCAGTACCACGACCGGAAAGTGTGCGACCCTTACAGAAGCGTTTCCAGTGCTACCAACAATCCTACCTCATCAAAGCGTGCCAATTTGCCAACTCCAAATTCCCTGCGCCGTGCCTCTCTGCGCCACACGCGCGCCAAACAGCATCTATCCTATTGAAAAGATGGCTGATGTTGCTGTCGAGTTCATTCGAACTGAATCAATACTAGCCAACACGCTAGTGGTTGTTTTGTCTGCGTCGAGAACCCCGTATATGACGGGGAGATTTCATTCGTTTAGCCATCATTCATTCTTAAGTGTCGTCGCTCTTTTTCGTACACATCTATCAGACAGCAATCTAGACATGCGGGGGGAGGGGAAGTTTCAGAGGGCCACATGAACGCGGTTCTGCTTCCATGATAGTGACCCGGTGAATCCGTATATGTACAACACCCGTAGGACGAGGAAAGTGGGACTGAAAATGATCACAGAAAAATACGAGATGGTGATCACCCGAATATGGAACCAAATGCGGCCAGCAGCTTCTCCGCGTGACTGAAGAAAAACAGCGCTAATATGAGGGCGGCTGCGCGGCGGGCCGTAACCGAGTGACCACAAAGCTTGAAACCGCTCCGCTCTCTAGACTGCTTCCGTGCGGTCACCTCCATGGCATGGAAACCTCGAACTTCGTGACTCACTCAAGGCCACACGGGAGCTGTTCTGGCGGGTTTCAGTGGCTACATGTTCCCCGTCCGTCTCCAACAAATACAATAACTTGAATCGGTGTTGTTCATGTTGTTCAAGGTTTCTCGTGACCCACGGACCTCGTGGTTTCTGTACACGCACATGGCTTCCTGTGAGTAGTTTCGTTGACCCCATTTGTAATCCTCGACCAAAGCGGACGCTCTATGTGATGTCTCTTTCTCTTTGATGCTCGGCCCTCGGATAAGTTGGGGGGCTCTCCTGTAGTAGGAGCTTGCCCGCAGATGCTACCGACTCGCTGAAGTTTCACGGAATCGACTTTGACCGGGACTCCTCGGATACCCTTTGCTATGTCTCATGACCTCGTTACGTCCATGGCCAACCCCCGTACGAGGTTTTGCGCCGCGCGGAGGTCTGCGCAGGTGGTTGCGATGCTTCGACCTCCCTGACCCCGGACATACAACCTGACTCGACATTGTGCTGCTAAACCCTATCTCGCCCAATCACCACGTTTGTCAGTACCCAATGGGCGACATTAATCGCTCTCACTTTGTGGCCCCGGTCTTCCATATACACTCAAGCACTTACTACATACCACACTGGCAATTGGGCAAGTGGCTGGCCGAGCTTGGGGTCCAGTGGTGTTCCAATGGGAGACGTAATAATGTGTAACTGTCCGACGATGGGGTGCTGTCTGAGGGTAAGGGGCGGTAACATACGAGAGTGAGTGCGCAGTTGGTTGTACACGAGCTCATCGGCTGCGGGCTTCTTGTTCTCGCACTCATATGGGTTAAACTTGCTCAGGTCCAGCAGTGGCTCTGGTCCACAAGGCCACCCCCCAACCGACGATGGAAGTAATGGGGTGGGGCGGAGGGAGCATGCAATGCACTCTACAGTACACTCTCCACAAACTTGTAGACATTCTCTGCTGCGATCATGTGAGTCTCTTGCGCCAACCGCTCCGCGCCCATCGTCCTTCACCAAGTCGACCTCGTCCGGGCGGCCCTGGCTCGGTGCGCATCTGTGGTGAATGCGGGCCCATATCCAAGGAAGTGTGGCGTGGACTCAGAGTGCGGGATGCTCACGCCACGGTAAGTTACTGTGCCAGAAACGCATGATGTTACACATCAAAATAGGATCACTGCGTGCAAAGCAGAGTTTTCCAACCAATAAAACCCTTAGAAAACCCTAAAAAAACCCTTGATAAGTGGTTATTTTTAACACTCCATAGGGTTTTCTATGGGCTTTATTGGTCTGAAAACCCTGCTTTGCACACAGTGGATATATCTTGTGTTACGAACGCGTGCGGTCAGGGAAGAGCGACACAGACATCACGCTGCCAGCGAGTCGGGACTCGTACATCCTGATTGAACCTCATGACACGTGGCGGCCGTTACAAACCCATTGTTCCGAATCCAAAAACCCGGCACGGCTACCATCAATAGAGTGTATAAAGTGGAGTGTTAGTTGGCACCAGCGCCTCTACGTCCTAATCGAGTTGTCGCCTCTATGCCGCAGGTCAACTGAGTCCTTGTCGCATTTCAGAAGCGTGCGTTTGATTTGACAGTGGTTAGACCTGATGAAATATCACGACTATTAGTGTCCAGACTGTGGTCATACTAAGGGACATACTGAAGCCGCATCTGACAGTCTGTTCTCCAAACGGGAACGAGGAGACCCATGAAGGCGATGCTATAGATAAACACCGATCGACTGGTGAATCAGGTGGGTAGACCGGCTGTAATTTGGCCCGACTCCGCGAGGCGTTGACAGGCGATCGACCAGGCAATCCAATTCATTGGCATTGGTGATCGTCGGAGCTCAAGTGAGAAAACGAACATGTCCGTAGTGACGTCCTCAATCTTGCCAATTTGAATCCCAAATCGCCAACAAATGAGGTAGTCGACCTTGTTACCCGACCTGCTACAGTGCATCGAAAGGTGTGATGAAGTTTGCATACTATCTCGGCACGCAAATGACCGGACCAAATCCCCGCAGGTAATGCGACCATGATTGCCATCATTTACAGTATTGCCAAGGTTGAATAGCGACGCGACACGATACTGTATGGCCGTGCTCGTACACCAAACCTACTGTACAATACACTCGACACGGCCGGGATTGATCTGCATATGGTTTTCCCAGCAATCTACTTGTGCCTCCGTAGGGTCCTGAACTGATGTCGAAGCGCGCACCACCACTGACTGCACACGTCGAATTCAGGGTTTACACATGGAGTTGTTACCGACTAAGAATCTCTGGCCCCAAAGTCCTCTGATGTGAGTTGCTTGTCTACAAGTACTGCAACAGGAACAACTGCTGAAGGCATCATTCGAGACACACATAGTTTCCATCACCTTACTCACCGACCGATCACTATCAAGTCCGAGTTTTTCAAGGGATCTTGATGAGCACGACAGCTTGGTGAATACTTGGCGTGATGTGGGGTCTTTCGGTGATCATGTGCCACCTACCTCTGCCCACTATAAATCACCTTGGCTTGCGGGATGTGTTTCTTCAGCTCCTGCTCACATTCGTATTTTCTTAAAGCACTGGTTGGTTAGTTTTCATCCTTTCGTCTTCTCTCTGTCGACTGTGACTGACCCTTATGTCCTCCAGCCTATACGTTTTGCTCACACACTCTTGCATTCACGCCCACATTCAAGCTTCAGTTTCTTATTTCAACGTATTATCTTCAAACATGCACTCTCACAAGATCCTCGCTTTCCTCGCACTCGCTGCCTCCACAGCGACCCCCGCGCTTTCTGCTCCTGTGGTGTACGCTTTTTGGTTTTCGTCTCTTGGGGACAACCCTTGCTGACGAGGGTTATCATCTTCTTAGGGAGGGCCAGGAGCAGGCCCGCGCAACCTTTAGGTGAGGGAAAAGCCACGAGATGTTTGCAATTACTTATCGTTGTTAGTGATCGTGATCTCCAAAGTTTCTTGGACGACTTCAAGACCCTCGGGGAATTCGTCAAAAATACCACTGGCCTGAGGTGAGAGCAAAGCCAGGAAATGTTTGCGATTTCTTATCGTTGTTTGTAGGCGTGAACCTTCGCCGCTTACGTTGCCCGACTTAAGTGGCATTGGGAAGACTATTTTGGGCGCAGGCACATCTCTGGGTGCTGCGGATATTATAAAGGGACTTTTCGACTCGAATAGCACTTCGTGAGTATCCTCCCTTTATCTATCACAATTACCTGATGAACTCATCTGTCGCAGGCGTCGGGACCTCAATGAGGCTCTTCAGCTCCTTAGCCGTCAGCTTGATGAACTCGACTAAGTGCATTTTTTATGATAACATGATCTCACTTGAATGGCGTCACAACATCCAGTACTATCGTGTACACGCAGTTGTAATCGGGTGTTGATTCAATGTAAGATGGGCATGGAGTTCAAGCTTTCGTACTTTTCATCCGAAAGCTATTATTTCACGTCGTTGCGAGAGCGTATGGAAGCGGTTATATCGTCTGAACCGGGAGCTCAAGCTCAAGTCTTAGGGGGTGTTGATATCAACTTGAAAGCGGATCAACGACTTTATCGCTAGCAGCAATCGTAAAGGAAGCCAATTGAGGTTTTGGCATATTCTTATATGACTGGGATGACATCGGCGCGGTGAAAATATCAAGGTGATGCATTACATTCTCAAGTCACTCCGAGTCTTTAGATCACTGGCAGCAGCCGAGGCCCATAAATTTCCTGCTTGTTACCCAATCCTTAGATGTAGACCCCGATGTAGACGTTCGATTATATTTCGTTCCATGGAAGAACAGGCCAAATACATCAGGCCACTGACAGTTGTGTTCAGCATTGGCACCAAACTGGCCAGAGTGCTATGCCAAGTGATAGTGACGGTGATAGTGACGAGGCTATATTAGGACTTAAAATATTTATTTGTAAATTTGTGTGAGGGAAAGATTTAGAGTTTGTAAATCATATGCCCCGAATAACAAATAAATATTTTGAGTCGTTTTATTTCGATTTTTTGCTCAAAGATCAATCGATCAATTGATCAATTCCCGGTTCCAGTGAGGGCAGAGTGGCACTAAGACAAGGCTACGCGGGCCGTAACCGAATGACCGCCACATGGAAGCTTGAAACCGCGCCCCATCCCAGCCCCGGAGGGCACACGACTCTTGAGGCGTCTGACGCCAGGAACCGACCTTACTGCGCTTGGCGTGAAACCGGGCACAACCGTCTAGGAAGCCCAAAGCTACCGGTAATTTTATTCATTCTCCTGCCACTGAAAGGCATGGAATCACCTTAGACACGTCTTAGGATACCATGTAAACTGCGCTGCGCGTGTCCGGTCTGGGCCTACGGCCTGCACCCCGGGGTATAAATTGATCAAAAAAAAGAAAAAAAGCTTGAAACCGCTCCGCTCTTAGACTCCTTCCGTGCGGTCACCTCCATGGCATGGAAATTCGAACTTCGCGACTCACTCAAGGCTACACGGGAGCTGTTCTGGCGGATTTCAAAGTGGCTTTATGTTCCCCAATAATCGGTGTTGTTCTTCAAGGTTTCTCATGACCCACGGACCTTGTGGTTTCTGTACACGCACATGGCTTCCCGTGAGTAGTTTCGTTGACCCCATTTGTACTCCTCGATGGAAGCGGATGCTCGGCCCTCGGATAAGTTGGAAGGTTCTCCTGTAGTAGGAGCTTGTCCACAGATGCTACCGACTCGCTGAGGTCTCACGGAATCGACTTTGACCGGGATTCCTCGGATACCCCTTGCTATGTCTCATGACCTCGTTACGTTCATGGCCACCTGGCGTCGAAGCGCACTCCGGATTTTGTTGTATATTCTCAAGCCAAGCCTGAACGGTCACTTGCGCCTCTTGAAATAATAAGCTTTGTGTGCATCAGGGCGCGTTCAATGCACATGCTTTTTCTCCTGGTTTGAGTGCCAGGATCCCGTAAGAGGCCTGAGCCTTCCTGGCTTAAAGGCGCACAATCTCGTCAGTCTATTCTCGGAGTTCTCTCTGCTTTGAAGCGTTGCTTGAGATGCTATCTTACATTTTCTCTGGCTTTGCGTTCTTCAGAATCGCCTATGCTATTGCTGTCACCAAGCGGCAGGACATCGCCACTCTGAGTCAAGCGCAGATCGAAGAGTTCAAGCCGTACTCTTTCTATGCTGCGGCGGCTTACTGCGATCCTTCGAAGACCCTGACCTGGTCGTGCGGAGGTCCGTATCATAGGTCGTTCTCTAACACCCCAGGAGATGTGGGGACTGATTGCTGGCCCTCGCTAGCGAACTGTGCGGGAAACCCGACTTTCCAGCCCTCGGCTTCAGGTGGAGATGGCTCTGCGGTCCAATTCTGTCCGTGGCTTACTCCGTGATCATAATCTGCGACAAACACTGAACACTGTGCAGGGTACGTCGGGTGGGACCCCACCTTGAGCTCTGTCGTCGTCGCCCATCAGGGGACGAACCCCACAAGCCTGTGAGTAAAGAATCCCAACCCCGCACGAACGCCCTGACTGACGGGCGCCACTCCCCTCGAGCCTCGCGGATCTGACGGATCTCGACCTTTTTCTGACCAACTTGGACTCAACGCTCTTCCCCGGCCTCCCCTCCTCGATCCAAGTACACAGCGGCTTTGCAGCCGAACACGCAAAGTAAGCCCACTGGCACAGCCTCCAAACCGACGTCGATGACCGGGGCCGGCACCCAGGACAGCACGGACGATCCTCGCGCAGGTGCAGGAACTGCTCGCGCAGCACGGCGCGTCCGCGTCCTCCGTGACCGTGACCGGACACTCGCTCGGCGCCGCACTCGCGCTGCTCGACGCCGTGTACCTCCCGCTGCACCTCCCAGCGGGCACGCGCGTGCGCATGGTAGGCTACGGCATGCCGCGCGTCGGCAACGCCGCGTTTGCGGACTACGTGGACGCGCGCGCCGGCGCGCTCGCGCTCACGCTCACGCATGTCAATAACCGCGAGGACCCCATCCCGATCGTGCCGGGGCGCTTCATGGGCTTCGCGCACCCTGCCGGAGAGGTGCATATCCGGGACGTGGACAGCACGTGGGTCGCGTGCCCAGGACAGGACAATCCGTCGACGTTGTGTACCGTCGGCGACGTGCCGGACGTGCTGCACGGCAATATTCTGAACCATCTGGGCCCGTACGACGACGGCATTTTCATGGGCTTGTGCTGACCGCCTGTTTGAACTGAAAGGAGAAGCTCGACTAAGAAAAAACAAAGTTTTGTATGTGTAGTCCTACGATGTACTATGCTTACCACACCTCTGCAAAAAACGGTAATGTTTTTTTGTAGCTTCAACAATGTATCGTAGCTACTTCATTTTGTACATAGTAATAGATACATGTATCCCACACCCAAATCAGATTTTTATTCATTTGTTTCTGAATTCATTCAACATAGAGCGTTGGGACCGAGCTCTGCAATTTTGGTCACGCATTGTCACGGCGGCGGCGTCGGTTTTGGCAGATGGAGCGGTATTTCGGCAAATGTGGTAAAATGTGGTGACATGTGTCAGACATTTTGCTGTCCGAAAAGGAGTTTGCCGAATTGGGTCACCTCCCCATGGTCCTTGGTAAATTTCTTGTCTCCAGCTTGATCGCCTCCGTCTATTGACTCCAAATCCTGTAGAGTCACTGTAGGAATGAATTTTAACATCACAGTAAGGCAAGGTCCAGTAGGAATGTTGGAATCACTCAGATCTGGGGGTGTGGCCATGCTTTCGGGACCACCCCATCACCTTTGTCGATTTTTCATGACCACAATTTTGCTCTGATCCTTATTATATTGTATGATCTCACATATACACATGCTAGAGAACATAGTGTATTTTTTTTTGGGAAGAAAGGGTGTCAAGAAAGTACTGATCTATCACGATCTTTCGGAATTTGCAGATGTACGTACGTTTGCAGAGGTGTGGTAAGCATAGTATAGTAGCTTTGCTTTCACTGCCCTCAACACGATGGTACTGTCAACATCGCATTCCGTTACGTCACGTAACTATTCTTTGCAACTGTCTCTTTCAAAATAAATTACGATATCCACATAGATCTAGCGCGCCCGCCACCCGCGATTCAACCAGTGTTAGCTCCCCTTCGCGTCCACCCGCTCCATTATCCGCCGCAGCAAAGTTCCCTGCACGTCCATGGCGGCGCGCAGTTCCGCGAGCTGCGCCTCCAGTGCCGTCTGCGACTGCACGAGCTGACGATAAGTTTGGTCATGCTCGCATGTTGGGTCAATTGCTGACGACTCCGTCGCCACAGCGGCGTGCAGGTGCTCTTCGGACGCATGCTGGCGCGGCCGCCGGCGCGAGAGAAGCCCCGGACTCTGCGTGAACTGCCCGTCTCGTGAGACCGGGAGAGCGAGAGCAGGGTCCAGGGGGGATGAACGCACCAACTCGGATTGCATGAAAGGCGTCCGCAGAATCTGCCCGCTCGTCATGTCGTTCCAGATCATGCTAAACTCGCGTCCGAGGACGAAGGATGGCAGCGCGATGAGCAGGAGCCCGAAGAGGAGCAGGGGGATGGTGATTAGGCGCCCGAGGAACGAGCGAGGTGTCATTTCACCGTAGCCGACCGTCGAGATGGCTGTGTGCACGCAACAGCGGCGTCAAGTGCTCGTCTAATGGGAGGGGTAACAGTACGTACTGACAATGACAAACCTACGAACTGGGTTAGACGCGAGAGCTAGAAACATTGTGACAACTTACCACGCTGCGGCAGGTATAGACTGGCACAGGTGTGGAGGTTAGGCGTTATAAGAAGACCGCGTGGCCAACGAAGACTGACCGCGAACTGGGACGGGTCACCGTCAGAGTTGATGAAAGTTTCAAGTGTGTCGTCCCAGGTACCACGCTCGATGAAGTATCTTCAGGCAATATATAAGCCGGCGTAGGTATGAAGAGAACGACAACACGTACATGAGGGTGCTGAACACGACAACCACCATGAGCACGAAGAATCCGAGAGCGAGAAGCGCGTCCTGCGAGCGTCGGAAGGAGAGGTACATGACCTCGATCGTCCTAAGTGCGTTGGCATCTCCATACGGAAGCTAGAAGGCCAGGGAAAAGGCACGTACAACAGAAGGGTATTATTGTACCGGAACGGACGAAAGACGCGAAGCAGGCGAAACGTGCGAAGTATGGAAAAGCGAAAGAGCGTAGACTGGAACGATAAGATGAGCAGACGAGAGAGTGGAGAGAAATGAGACTGACGGTATCCTTCTGCAGAGCGATCTCTATGTAATAAGGCAGGATAGCGAGAAGGTCCGTAATGCCGAGGAATGCTGGAACGCGATACCGTCAGGATAGAACCATGATTGCCGGCGCCACATCACGGAAGCAAAGAACGTACATCCGGCCCAGCCAAAGAAGGCAGACCACGAAAAGCTTGTCGCGGCGCAGCGAGCGATATACTCGACGGTGAAGAGCGCCACAAGGCTCGTCTCGATGCCGAACCATATGCCGCCGGGGAGGGAGTGGAACGCGGGCACGGTCTCGAGGATGGTGACGAGGGCGGAGAAGACGATCAGCACGGTGATGAGGACATGCACGAGCACGGCCGCGGGGGACGAGTTGGGCCGCTCGAGGAGGTTGTAGAGGTACAGACGCCATGGAGGCCCGATGTTCGGTCCCTCGTGGACGGAGAGCGAGGGGGCATCGTGGTCGTCATGGGAGTCGTGGCGGGAGCCTAGAGGGGAACGTGTAAACGGAGGTTGGTCGTCGTCGTTGCGCACAGTCCCGGTGCTGAGGAAAGGGAAAGCGTCGAGGGGGATGGAAGTAGGCCTAGTGGAAGGCATTGAACGTGCCCCTTATTCATCGAGCTTTGCTTTTGGTCACTACCGTCACGACCTCACATGGCTGACGACAATCCTGTCCCCGTTTTCTCTCCAAAAAATTACAGAGAAACATTTCAGGTGATACCATTTTCAATTTTTCTTTCTTCTCGGGTAATAATAAATTTCCTTAGAAACGAACCACTTCACAGTTTACCGAGTGAGGGTTATTGGCCGTTGCTCGTTGTGGTGCATGACCCTGATACCGCCAAGTCCTTGTGACGAGGCGTCCAAAGCGTCGATGAACTGCCTCAACAGAAACGACTATGACCGGGACAAATGTCTTGACTTCTTCCAGGCCTATCGCGACTGCAAGAAAGCATGGGTTCGTCCAACATTTTCTCGTCTTGCCCGAACACACGTCACGAACGCTAACCGTATCACGAGATGGAGCAACGCAAGGCAGACCGCCGAGCTGGGAAATATTGACAACAGTAGTTTGTATCTCTACGATCGAACGGCATATCCATCAATACACTTTATCTGACAAGCGTGTTTTTCGCCACTCCTCCCTGCTTATTTGGTGCCCAAGTCCCAGGACCGAATCCACGCGGTCCAAGAGCGGCGTCAACAACATGCATGACCGCGAGAACCTTCTCTTCCCCCCACGCCTCGCCAATGATCTGCACTCCAACAGGGAGCCCCTCCATTGCCTTGGGGTCATACGCACCATTGGGCCCATACAGCGTGTCCTCGAGGAGCTTTGAGCCGTTGCCAGGGGCAGCACGCCATACATCCGACAGCACGTCGCGTGTTGCGTCGACGCGCGTAACGGGGACCACCCCAACAGGCGAGTCGACGACGTTGTACATCAGCGTCGAGCATGCGAGCGGGGCGAGGTGGTCGCACCCGCCGTGCGGCACCGCGGGCACTGCTTGCACGGGAGCCAGTACCGCGTCCAGTGGTGCGCTCCACAGGGCGGCGCGCGTCTGGCGCTCGAACGCAGCTTTGTTCTTGGTGTAGTCGTAGAACATGCGCACGGTCTTCTTGTACGAGTGTGTGAGGAACGAGGCGAACCTGGTGTCTCCAACCAGGTTGCGGACGACCCAGGTTGCGGCTGCGCGAACAAAACCTAATGCGTGTGTTCGGGCTGAGAAAGGGGAAATACACGCGTAGAGTTAACTCACCGGGCAGACGGGGACCAAGTGTGGCAATGAACAGCGCCGATTCCTGAACGAGCGTCGGTTAGCGTGAGAAACCAGAGGGACGTTGAACGAACATACTCTCTTGTCCGGACCGAGGTGTGACATTATCGTTTCATACCCGTCCGCGGATAACAGTCCGCAGAACAACAACAGCACCTGGATTGCTGCGCACAAACGTGATTTCACCGACAGAGTTTAATTATTGTACGCACAGTCTGGGGAGTCAATTTCGACGCATTCATGTCCGGCGGTGCGCAACGCTTGCACAGTTTCCAACACGGCTCTCTGGCACGCAGGAGAGCCTTTGACCGCCCCATCTGTTCCAACCCCATGTATCAGCTGTCCCAGGAAGTGTCGTCATGGCACGCACCATTCAGATAATACCCAAATCGCAGTTTGTCGGGAAGCTTCACGTCGCGGTATGGGAGCGGCGACGGGAAGTACGCATGTGCGCCCTCGCGCGCGCCAAACAGAACGCGTGCCATGCGCTCGAGGTCCGCGACCGAGCGGGCCATCGGACCCGCCACCGCATGGATAGCCTCGAAGCCGGGGTTCGGATCTGCTCCGGCACATGAGAACAGCCGGGCAGGACGGACATATATAACTCACCAGCGACGCCCTCGATCGACACGCGCCCGTGACCCGGCTTGAGCCCATAGATCCCGCAGTACCCGGACGGGATGCGTATGCTCCCACCGATGTCCGTGCCGACGCCGAGCGCGGCACCGTCCGCGGCCAGCAGCGCGCCCTCGCCGCCGGAGGAGCCGCCCGCGGTGTGTGCGGTCGACCATGGGTTGAGCGTGCGGCCCCAGAGCGGGTTGGCGCTCTCGAACGCAAAGAGCGTCTGCGGGACGTTCGTCTTGGCAATCACGACGGCGCCGGCTGCGCGCAGGGTGGCGACGAGCTAACGAATCGTTAGTCGTTGTCGTCACGTCGAGGGAGGAAGGTAAGTTACGCACTGGTGCGTTTTTCTCAGCGGGCTTGTTGGCCCACTGCGTGAATCCGATCGTGCTATCGAACCCCTTTACGTCGACTGTTGCGAAGACGTTCCCGTTAGCACATAGGCGCACAAGGTGGGAGGAGGAACATACACATGTCCTTGACGCTAATTGGTACACCATGCAACGGTCCTTTGAGCTCTCCCGTCTTGTCAAACTCGGCGTCCAGCTTGCGCGCTTCCTCCCTAGCCTCCTCAAAGAACACTGAGCAAAGACGGAAACGGTAAGCTCGAAAAACAACAATGCAAATAGGTGGCGCACCCTCCGTCAGGCAATTCGTTGCCTTCTGCGCTTGAGCAGCGCGCGCCAGGTACGCCTCCAGCACGGTCGTAGCGGTCCATACCCTGTCTTGGATATTCTCCACGATCTGCTTTGCTGCAGAAAATGAAAACTCATTGGCGCCCACTGCAGCGAACGCCACTAACCCGTTGCATCGAGGCACTTTTGGTGCTTGTCCTCTGAGAAGGGAGGCGCGTGCCCGAGTGCGTCCGCGCGGCGCGCGCGCTTCGACTCGATAGTGCTGTGGTAGGGCTGCGCTGCTGCGTCTGTGAAGGGCCACATGAGGATTCTATCTCGCGAAGCAAGTCGCAACCAGATTATATATACGTGAGGTGGCACGACGGGCGTCGCAACCACATGTCCGAGCCTACTAGCTGGCGTTCCTATGATATTACGAGAACTTGAAACCCCAGGACTGCGGGCGCAACCCCTTGCGATAGGACGCGCAGCTGATAAAGCGCTGGTATAAGTAAGGCGTTGCGCTTCTCTTGAACTGTAATCCTAGTTCGTTCTACTGTATCACCACTGCCAAGCGAACCAGAACCCCGTGTGGGGGGGTTCGGTCGCCCAGGCGCCCAGGGTCCGTGCGGTCCCAGTTTAGGCTCAATCGCGTGCCCGTCGAGAGGAGTGACCCTCAGACAGCAGCAAAAAAAAAAAAATCCCTGGAACAAGGCTGACATATGGTCAGTGCGAAGATGGGGTTCCGGGTGAATTGGTCGTGGTAGTCGCGCACGATGTCGTTGGGCCAGCGGTATAACGGCATATCGCTTGTACTGTATTTCCCATGCGGAGTGTCGAGTGGAGCCGCTCGTAAGGACTAAGTTACTGTAGTAAAAATAGATCCCACACTCAACCTCATTTATGCCAGCGAGGCTTGCCAACGGTGTACACTTGGGTGTACAATTCAGTACGGCAAACCGCCGTGCCAGGAAACATAAAATAGCAATTATCGTCTCTGGGTATCTACCGCTCACGCCAACGCTACGCCACGCTGTTTGCTCGGGTCCCAGGACCCAGGGCCAAACCCGCGCGGCCCAAGCGCAGCATCGACGACGTGCATCATCGCGAGCACCTTCTCCTCGCCCCACGCCTCTCCCACAATCTGCACGCCAACCGGCAGGCCCTTCATCGCGCGGACGTCGTACGCGCCCTTGGGTCCATACAGCCCGCGCTCGAGGATCGTCGACCCTGCGCCCGGCGCCACGCGCCACGCGTCCGACAGCGCGTCGCGTTCTGGGTCGACGCGCGTGACGGGGACGATGCCGACGGGCGAGTCGACGATGTTGTACAGCAGCGTCGAGCACGCCAGCGGCGCGAGGCGGTCGCACCCGCCGTGCGGCACCGCGGGCACCGCCTGCACGGGCGCGATCACCGCGTCCAGGCCCGCCGCGGCGCTCCACAGCGTGCCGCGCGTGTCGCGCTCAAAGGCGAGCTTGTCTGCGACGTAGTCGTAGTACTTCCCCACCGTCTTCCGGCGCGAGTGTGAGAGGAACGAGGCGAACTGCGTGTCGCCGACAAAGGTGCGGATGGCCCAGCCCGCCGCGGCGCGCACGAACCCTGTTTCGCGGCATTGGCCGTGGGCGAAAGGGTGTACGAGGTGCTCGTTATCACTCACCAGGGAGGCGCGGACCCAGTGTGACTAGGAAGAGCGCTGATTCCTGAACGACCCCTCTGTTAGCACGAGACGTTACAGAGAAGAATAGATTGACGATCGTACTTGCTTGTCGGAACCGAGGTGTGAGGTGAGCTTTTCGTATCCGTCGGCTGAGGTGATTCCCGTAAACAACTGGAGCGCCCGTGCCACTACATGCATGCAGCGTTCAGTGACGCTGAGAGAAACCCCTGCCAGAGTACGCACCATCTGGGGGGTTAATCTCGACGCATTCGTGTCCGGCCTTGCGAAGGGCCTCCACGGTTTCTAGTACAGCCCTGTGGCACGCTGGAGAACCCTTGACCACACCGTCTTTGTCGCATATGCGTCAACCCTCTCTCAACCAATGGCTGCGAGGAGGCACCGACGCACCGTTGAGATAATACCCAAATCGCAGCTTTGCAGGGAGCGTCACGTCGCGATACGGGACCGGCGCCGGGAGGTAGGCATTTCCACTACCGCGCTCACCAAATAGAACGCGCGCCGCACGCTCGAGGTCTGCGACCGAGCGACCCATGGGTCCAGCCACCGCGCGGACGGCCTCGAAGCCGGGATTCGGGCCTAGCCAGAAAAAACAAAAATGAGAAACCAAGAAAAAAACGAAAACAGGGCAGACGCACCAACTGAGCCATGGTACGAGACGCGCCCGTGCCCGGGCTTGAGCGCGTATATCCCACAGTACCCTGACGGTATGCGTATGCTCCCACCGATGTCCGAGCCGAGGCCGAGCGCAGCACCGTCTGCGGCGAGTACCGCGCCCTCGCCGCCTGAGGAACCACCTGGCGTGTGTGCGGTAGACCACGGATTGAGCGTGCGGCCCCAGAGGGGATTGACGCTCTCAAACGCCAGGAGGGTTTGTGGGACGTTTGTTTTGGCGATGACTATGGCGCCCGCAGCGCGCAGCGTAGCGACTGTCTGTCATGCGACGTGATGTTTCAGATGTAAGTGGGTGGGAGTGGGCAGAAACGCACGACCGCGTCCTGCTCGGCTGGTTTATTGCCCCACCGCGTATACCCGATCGTGCTGTCGAAGCCCTTCACGTTGACTTGTTCGAGGAGGCGTCCCCGTTAACATCCCAACGTACATGACACGAAAAGGTGGAAATAACGCACAACTATCCTTGACGCTGATCGGCACGCCATGCAATGGTCCCTTGAGTGCTCCCGTCTTGGAAAACTCAGCGTCCAGCCTGCGCGCTTCCTCCAGAGCCTCCTCAAAGAATACTGAGAAAAGAAACGTGAGCCACAAGAGAGTGGTGCGAAGGGCAAGGGGGCCGCGCACCTTCCGTCAGACAATTCGTGGCGTCATGTACCTGAGCAGCTCGCGCGAGGTAGGCCTCCAACACGGCCGTGGCGGTCCATGCTTTTGCTTGAATATTCTTTACAATCTGTGTCGCTACACGTTCCCCCAGCGTCAGCATCCGCTAAACATGCAGTGCGACAGGCAGACAGACCAGTCGCGTTCAGGTACTTTTGATGCTCGTCTGCAGAAAAGGCAGGAGCATACTTGACAGCCTCTGCGCGACGGGCACGTTTCGAGTCAATGGTGTTGCGGGAAGTCTGCGCTTCTCTCGTGAAAGGCCACATATGATGATGTGCAATGCTGGTCGTGACCTTGGTTGTGACGCTAGACTCTGGACCGAATGAGGTTAGTACGTTTGCATGGCGTAAGCGGGCGCCAGTAAAGCAAAAAGAGCACGCGAGCATAGATGAGTCGACGAGAGTTTACTGTCACCGGTGTCATCTGAAGCGAAAGGGGTGCGCCTCTTGTCATCATTCATTGCTCGCTCCGTTCGCTTCTCTAACCGCTTCCATGTCAGGGAGACAATGCACTACTTGATGCACTGATTGTGGGACTGTGGAACAAAGATATCGATTCCCAAGAGGGTAGCAACTCTTGGTAACAATATATCCGTGCTTTCCCCGCTTATCTGGTCATTAAGGATCCAGCCCGAACGCGGCATCTCGCACCTTCCCTCCACATCCCATCGCTCACCCGCACCGTGACAGACAGCTGCTCGTTTATGGGCTTCATGTGCTACACCTCGTCTAGCCCTTGTACTGGGCTGCTCCCATATCTTCTCAGGACCGTGATCAAGGTGCGGATTCGGCCTCTCGTGTCCGCTCGCGGAGGGAGATACCACCGAACGACATGGTGCCTGTACCGCTGCGCGCACGCTGAGCTCAGTCTCAGTGCTTTGGGAGAGAGCCATTGGCGAAGCTAGAACGCACGGTTCCTCAACCCCGCCACGCAGAATACACCTCGCATCAGCCTTTCCGTCTGTTTGTGGCCGTGGGAGGCGGCACAATACACCGAGAACTGTCGTGTATGTGGGATCCATGCCTCGATTCAATGCCCCTGCGGCCCCACACGCAAGCGCATTGGAGGACAGTCCACGGGCTCGGTTCTCCTGTATGTCCCGTACCACGATATGCCCATGGTTCACAGTCCAGTTACCAGTGCCCAAAGGAAGCAGAGATCTGCATCCACTGCATTGGGCTGGCCAGCAGCGGCAAACACATAATCTAATGCGTTTTCAGCCACACTTCTGGTACTAGCGTGCGTTGTGTGGTAAGATGCGCGTCTCTGTGCCGATGGTGGGATCACTTCACAGTGAGACTGTGCCATTTGTTGCAACCGATGATTGTTTGTTCGTACAGGGTAGATCGGTGGCAGATCCCTTCTTTCCACGAGGTGTTGACTTCACTATGGCCTCGGTAAGTGGAATCGGGGCGATCTCCAGTCACTTGAACCGCCCTCGAAGCATATTTCGAGTACTTGAGATACTTCAGTACAGAGCATCTGTCTCAGAGAAGTGGATAGCATCTGACTTTTCCTGGCTGGAGGAACACGATACGATAGCAGCTGTCAACGAGTGTAAAGTAATGATGATACTGCGACAAGCACGCGCATGTCGTACACAATTCACGAGCGAATGCCTCAGGAAACCGAAGGGAAACAAAAATGGTACAGAGTAAGACATCGAAGGCACCGAAGCAAAAACAAATAACGTTTTCTCTCTCTCCCCGTCGTTCGTCGCCCACCTGCACGCGCACAGTTTACTGTGGTAGGGGAGGCGGGGCGTCCGGCTGGGGTGCAAAGATCACCTCGAGCGGTGGCGTCGTTTGGCTGTCCTCGCCCAGCAAGGTCGCGATGATACTCCGCCCCGCGAACGAGCGGCCCGCGAGCGCCTTCATCGCCGCAGCGGCCCCAGGCGCATCCACGAACTTCACATACACGCGCCCGACGCCGTTCGCTTGGTCGCTTGGGTGGTGCCCGCGTCCGTGCGCGGGCCGCGGGATGCGGATATCCTCGACTGCACCATACGTGGACACCTCGGACCGGATGTCGTCCACGATCTCCACGTACTCGTCGTCGTCGACCAGATCGTCCGGCGTGACCATGTTCAGCATGAGCAGTATCCGGGCCTCGTTGTCGGACACGTCACCAGCAGGCATGATGGGCCGCGGAATTTCAGGGAACTGTTCGTAGGGCAGGTCGGGGAAACCTGGTTGACCCGCTTTGGCGCCGACAGAAGCACGCTGGACAACGAGCTGGCGGTCGCCAAGTGTCATGCCACTGAGTGCGGCAATAGCGACATCCGTAACAGCTGCGTCGACGTATTCGAAGAACGCAAATCCCTGAAAGCGCCAACTTCAGCGGTGACAAGGAGGGAGTTGTGTACTTACGCTCACCTTTGACGGCCCAGTTCCGTTATCGCGAACAAGATTGAACGCTTTGAGCTCGCCGAAACTTTTCAACAACTCCATCACTTGCTCCTCGTTGAGGTACGAGGGTAAGCCACCGACAAATACTTTGTTGGCCGAGTCGGGGACGTTCGTAGAGACGACTCCTGGCACGTGGAAACCAACAGGCCCTGTCATTTCCATACCACCGTAATCTTTTGGACGGCGAATTTTGAGTGGACCGTTTAGGAACATGATTCCATCAAATGCCATTGCTGCTGTGGCATCCTCAGCGCTGCGGAACTGGGAAGTGTCATTATGATAAAGTAGAGAAAATCGATGACAGGAATCGCACCTCGACGAATGCATAGCTCTTTTCATAGTTGCACTGCACGGCAAGAACTGGGTTCCCTGGTGCGCCTGTGCCAATCTTCATCTCAGTCATCTTATTGTTGAAGAAGTCGGCAAGGTTCTGTTCGTTGATTTCTGGCGTGATGCTGCCGATATACAGACGCCGGGACTGGCGAGAGAGGTTGGGATTCACCGCCATGCCCATGCCAAATGTCGGCACAGGCATAGGCGGTGGAAGGCCAGGAACTGCCAAAATCGGCGGAATCTGCGTGCGATTCGCACCGGGAAGATTGAAAAGACCTGCGGCGGTGTGAGTGTCAGCCAACCCGCGTCACGGCCCGAAAAAAAGGCGGTGCGCACCGGTTTGCTTCGCCTGCATAGCCGAGTACTGCTCATAACCGGGGGCATGGACGTCCCAGCCACTCGCCTTACGTTGGCGCTGAGAGAGCGGGACGGTGCCCACGGGGGTGGGCGAGCGGCGTTCGGGCGACCCCCCATTGCGTTCGCGGCCGCGGCCTCTGCGGGGAGCGCCACGTGGGGGGCTGCCCTCTTCGTTACCAGGGGGGCGACGACGTTCCTCTTCGCGCGGCTCTCGTCGACGTTCCTCCTCGTAGCGTGGGCGTCCTTCTTCACGATAGCGGCCACGCTCGCGATCTCGGTCGCGTTCCCGATCACGTTCCCTGTCGCGGTCGCCACGGTCCGGGCGCTCGCGGTGGGAGGAGTACCTTTCACGGTCATCTCTTTCTCTCCTGCCACGGTCCCTGTCCCTATCCCTGTCTCCTCGGTCTCCACGTTCGCGATCACGGTGGTCCTGACGGGAAGAGCGGTGGCGCTCGGGGTCGCCATGGTGGTGGTGGTGGTGGGAGCGGTCTGTAAAATGGGGAGAAGAAAAAAGGTGAGCACAATACTGGATGGCTGTCGGTCAGTAGAAGGTGCGCTGGTCGACTGGGAATGAATCGAAGGAGACAAGGACTCTCGAAGCTAGCTAGCTGGTGCGGGTGGAATGCACCATAAGCGGGTTGGGTCGAGTTGAAGAAAAAGTGTAAAATTTGGTAATTACCTCTGTCACTACCGAAAGGTTCTGTTTAAAAAGGTTTTTTTAAGTAATTCTTCCGGGATAAATTAGAGAAAGGGATGCTGACCGACTGCGTCTGCCATTGTTGGTGGTTTGAGTGAGAAGAGCAAACAATGTTCGGTGTGAACAAGCTAACCACTCGGACCCACGACACCCTACAAAGAGCACACGATACCCCCGGCCACCTGTCCCATTCGGTGCCGTCACGGTCACTGGCACTCGGCTCAGCGCAGCCACTTCAGAGTTGCTCACAACCACCACGATCCAATGAAGACCGCAGAAGTCCCATACGCTGCTGACGCTGAGCTTTCCCTCTCGTTCGACGAACTTCAGGTTGTCACCTCTCTTATTCTTGTCGCCCACAATTGAGAACTGACCGCTCACGTATTGTAGGTGCTCCGCACGCAGTATGAAAAGGAATTGGCCCAATCCCACGTCACCACCCAGACAAAGTTCAACTACGCATGGGGACTCGTGAAGAGCCCGATACGAGAGCACCAAGTAGAGGGAGTACAGCTCCTTGCAGGTAACCTGGTTTGGTTCCTTAGATTTGTTATTCGCGTTAGCTCACGGACTTGAGCACAGATATATACCGCTCCGAACCCAAGAGAAGACGAGAATGCCTGTACTATCTGGCACTAGGACATTATAAGATGGGCAACTTTGACGAGGCGAGGAGCTTCAATTGTGGGTCCCATCTTCCCAGGTGTCCTATCTACTTGGCCACTGAAGCGGGATGTCACAGCTCGCCTACTGGAACGGGAGCCGACCAACTTACAGGCACAATCTCTTGATAGCCTCATTGACACTGCTTTAAAGCGGGGTACGTTGCTTGCATCCCCTCCCCAGAGGGCTAGCTAACCACTCGCAGAGGGATACGTCGGTATGGCCATCGCCGGCGGTGCTGCGGCCGTAGGCACCCTTCTCCTTGCAGGTCTGATTCGTCGCGCCACCCGCAAGTGATGCACTCACGATAGCACGATCCCTCCCTACCTTTTTCTGTTCACCGATCTCTCACCCAGCATCTCAGTACATATCGCCATCGTCTTTCTCTCTGTCCTAATGTTATTATCTCACGACGAATAAGGTATACATCTGACCCTGAGTCATCCTTCCTGTCAAAGCTTCTGAGATAGTGATTGCCAGAGAAGAGCGATGTCTGTTTATCGAGCTTGTCAGAACGTAGCAGGGTAACTCTCCGAAGCCGCCACCTGGCAGCATTAAAAACATCTAGGTTTCCAACAATGTATGGGTCATCCGTCTAAGTACCGAGAATGAAGGGAGAATAGGTGACAGCGGCATCAGGGGTCACTTCACTTTTGGATTGTAAACTGTCGTCCATCGTTCTATGATAGTTATGATTATATGATCCCCAAAGCAACCACTGTCATTTCGTTACCAACTGGCCAGAATGTCAGTGGGTCCGTCCAACAGGGCACTTTAGTGGCGTGAAGATGCAACCATACTGGCCGTCGTGTCAAGAAGCTGTCTAGGTTGAGGATCTAGGTCAAGTTATTATGGCATGCGCGTCCTTCTCACTCGAGGATAGTTTCCAATTTGATGGGAAGGGACAGCTGATCACAGTCAACTTCCGAGCTCGAACATCCGCACACACGCGTGCGCATTTGACAAAGTCTAGCTCCAGACAATTATAGGCTGCACCATTTCCCAGGCGCCTGTTCGCTCACATATGGCGTGGTGGATCCGCTCCCTAACAACGAACTTGTTTGGTATCTCCTTATCTTTTCTCAACAATCATACCGCTATACAGGATCTGCGGCTTAGCGACCGGCACCTCAAGCTGAGCAATCGGTACGATCAGATCCATTCCTGCAGCCGAGCAGTGACGCAAAAGATCTGTACGTGGTGCATTGACAAGTGGAGCCGAATGTAAACCTAGGGTGCTTTCCTGATGCTTTCGCAGAACTTTTGAAATTCTTTTAGCGGTATCCCCCGCGAACTGCGAAACCAATAAGGAATTGTGTGCTGGCGGCCGTGACACTTGGGGCAAGAGCGGCGGAAGAATTCCCAGATATGGGGGCAACGCAGAAGGGTTACGCAGAAGCAAACGAGATGGCATTCAGAAGATACAGATACGAATAATGTCGGCCCATTGTCGGGAAGAGAGACTACTTGGTTTCGCTCTGCGACGGTCATGCTGCGACTGGTTAATGGGTACAGCGCAAACAGACACGAGGACCACGACGCGGCCACGTGATGCGAGATCAACCCGGACCGGAGAACTAGGTGAAGATATAAATTTGGGCCTTGCACTGGCCACGAGGAATATGTGAACAACGGAAGACTGTTATAAGTAATCGTTACAACGAGGACGAGCCCTTTACCGGCCAAGTCGCCCTAACGCTGCACGACCACGCTACTTCTCCGCAACACCCTCAGTGGCGTCCTTTTTCTTGCCCGCTCATCTTCTCGTACTCCAACGGTACAGCAACCAGGCCCCGTCCCCATGTCGGATCCCTGGCGCCCACCCATCGCACCAAAAGACCACGGTAACCCCCTCATCCCTACACACGACCAGGTGCGTGGCGCCACATGCTCCTGCTCCCCTCTTACATACCCGTCCAGTGGTCGGTCCTCTACGTCGTAGGTCGCTTCCCCCGTACCACCAACACTCTACGCGTGCTGAACACGGAGGTCAGATAGTTGTGTATGCAGTCGTCCTGTTCGGCCTGTGGAACATCCCCGGCGCGCGAGTGATCATCAACCCACTCAAGCTTTTCGCCATCGGCTGGCACGAGCTCTGCCATGCCGCCCTAGTGCGCCACATACCTTTTTTTTAATCTCTGCGGAGCCCACGTTGCGCATCTGACCTTCCATATAGGCAATACTGACTGGGGGCACCATATTGCGCATGTCCATAGATCCCACGACGGGCGGCCATACCGTCGTGCAGGGCGGCCACCCACCCACGATCCTCTGCAGTGGTTACATTGGTTCCTCGATCCTTGGCGGCCTGTTCATCCTTGGCGGCTTTGACACGCTCGTCGCCAAGATCCTAAGCTTCGTAGCGGGCGTCGGGCTCATAGCACCGCTGTCTCTCGTCCGCGATAAGTTGCACGTACTCTCCCAATGTCCACTTGGACGCGCAGACTTGACGCATGCACAGGACGATCTTGCTTACTCTGTGCTTCGAGGGGCTCTTGATAGGTTTTTGGTTCATTGACCACGCGTGCGCAACCTGTCGGCTAAACCCTCGTTGCATGTGCGCTGGACTTACGTGAAAATATCACAGCCAGGCGCTAAGGTGGTATATGCTTTTCCTTGGCATGCTCCAGTAAGTCCCCCCATCCCACCTCCCCACCCCCACCCGCGCTACAACTTTGCTTTCATCTCAGCATATTGTACGTCATCTGTACGTCCACGTCCCGTTCCTTCTGCCCCTTCATGCGGTAAGGTTCACGTGCCGTCGAAGGGGACATAACCGACGAGAAATTCTTCCGGAAACCGAATGACTCGGACTGCACGCAATTCTCCTACCTCTACAAGTCCATCCCCTCTCACGGTGCGTCCCTTATCACGACGTGAACCAAAGCTCATCGTACGGGGACAGTGTGGGCGGTGTTCTGGATCACGTTCCAGCTGTCCTGGCTGGTGGGATTCGTGCTGATCGGCATCGCGTCATTCAAGCTCACGCCGGACCAAATGTACGTCGAAGCTGGTACGTTGTTAGAGTTCCCCATGCATGCCGCGACTGGCCGGATGACACTGATCCCTGCCCTGCCTTTGCTTTTACCAGCACGCTTCCTGCCAACATAGCACTGCATTCCATTTCTCCTCAGGCATCGTTTCATTCACGTAGTTGGTTCTCCTGCAATTTTCGCTTTGCTTGTTGTACATTGGCATAGATGTACTCTCTTCTTTCGCTATGGCTCTCAGGTTTTGTACAGACAATCGTTGTGTTACGAATTAGATGGTGATGGGCCACACCAGTGTACTGCGACTTGCATAGTCCTCCTAACTACACCACCGAGGTTGCGGTACGGCTTCTTCACTCGTGCGAAAACTGGTTAATACTATGGTGATGGGCCCAAGCAGGCGCCTCATGGCCTGACCAAAGGAAGATGCTATCCTGCATCATGCTTTCGTTCGACATAGGGTGTATGGCTCAACCTCAGGGGGTATCGGCTCTGAACCGAAATAGATACGACATGGGTGATCCGGTATAAAGTGAGAATCTGAGCCAACAGACACAAACAAGCCAGTGCAATGCTACCACGAAGCCGTGCACGCCTACTCGTTTCTACTCTAGCACGGCCCAGCCTACGACAACACGTCTGCGCCCTTCATACCTCACCGCGACGCCTGGCAGAGCAGCAGCCGCCCTTTTCGACCGTCAACGATGCCGAGATCGCCCACTTCTCGCGCCTCTCAGCGCTCTGGTGGGACGAGCGCGGCGAGTTTGCCCTCCTGCACAAGATGAACGCGCACCGGATGCGCTTCATCCGCGAAAAACTGCTGTCCGACCGACCGCCCGATGCGCCCAGCCGCGCGCTCGCGGGGCTCGATGCGCTGGACGTCGGCTGTGGCGGGGGGATCCTATCCGAGGCGAGTCCCCCATCCATCCATCCTCCCCCCCAGCTGAGACAGCGCAGAGCCTCGCGCGTCTCGGCGCCAGTACGCTCGCCGTCGACGCGTCCGCGGAGAACGTGCACATCGCGTCGCGCCACGCCGCCGCGGACGCGCGCCTCGCGGACGCCCTCGCGTTCCGGTGCGCGTCCGTCGAGGAGCTCGTGCGGGAGCCGCGGCGCTTCGATGTGGTCTGTTCGATGGAGGTCGTCGAGCACGTGGACAACCCCGCTGCGTTTGTGCGCGCGTGCGCGGAGCTCGTCAGGGTGCGCCGCCACGCCTGTCTCTGCGCGCTCTTCTTTCTCCTCATGCATTTTTTTTTTTACAATAGCCCGGCGGACATCTGTTCCTGTCGACGGTCGCGCGCACGCCGCTGGCGTACCTCCTCACGATCGTCGCGGCCGAGAGGCTCCTCCGCCTCGTCGAGCCCGGCACGCACACCTTCTCCAAATACATCAGCCCCGACGAGCTCGTCGGCTTTTTCGCGAAGCCGCTCGTCCCGGGCGCGCGTCCCTGGATATCCCGGACGTACGCGCATGGGCTCCCTACGCGCACGGAAGCCGAGGTGCGCGGCATCGTGTATGTCCCCTGGCGTGGGGATTGGGTGCTCGCGCCGCGTGCGACGACGCCTTGGTCGTCGCAGGTAAACTATTTGTTTTGGGTGCGCAGACCCTACGATTCATAGGCAATCCATACTTCGACATTCAATTGCTAGATGTCAGTCACTACCATAAATACATGTGTGGTGAACCATAACCCGAGCCGTCGGCAACGGCTCAGGGTGACCTGAAAACCTGAGCAAGCCTAAGCCCTATGGCCCAGGCTCGCGAGCCTTCAGATAAATATGAAGCTGCTAGCGAGCGAAGGTCGAAACCAAGACTCTCCACTGGCAAGTCAAGGCGGTGCGGTTGTGACGCAGGAACACCGCGAACCTTGCCGCAAACCGTACGACATTGCACGCATCGGGCTCCTGGTGTAAGGTCCTCATATGCTCTGCGTGCGCAACACCGCCAAACGGCCACGCTCGGTGCGTTCATAACGACTCGGCCACATCGGCCACGATACCCGGTTCCCGTGTCTGCGTCCACTGTATTTTCCCTGTATCCTTATTGTTTCACTCCGTGTCCTGTGGCCTGTCTCTCATGTATATAACCTCGGCTCCCGTGTCTCAGAAGAAACCACCTAATTGATCTATCTTCCCATCTCATCTCGCCTGCTATTCCGAGAAGTCCCTTCGCCTGATACCTTGAGAACGACGATCTGTACATCGCACCCGCGCCGATCCCAGCTCTCCGTTCCCGCGCTCTATCTCCGAACCGGCCTCGTGTTCACTTGCGTGTTTATCTCGATTCCTTTCTTGTCTACGTCTTCCCCTTGGGTCGACACACTCTCATACTCGCAGTCAACCCCACACTGGTATTCGTAGACTCACCGTGTCGTAAGGAGTATGCAAGAGGCTGTACGAGGTTCATTAGAACCGTTTGTGAGAGTAGATATAATACGGAAACGGGTCACAACATCGTATTTAACCCAACCACGGTCTGTGGCAGGACGAGTACTAGGTAAAGTATGTAGCCCGTCTACGCTTTGAATACGGACACGGCCTCATTGTGACGAATATGCGACTCGCAGAGAGGACGCGTTTGTTACTTGCGCACCCAGGTTAATCTGGACGGACCTCCTAACTGGAGACGTTGGACGGAAAAGGACCATGTTCGGGTCCGAGTCCTCTTGATTCCCACTGTTTGGGGTCCTCGAGAAATTCTACCGCGGCAGTCTCGAGTCACTCGACTACTAGAGGTGGAACAACTTTTCGGTCAACTTACTGAGCAGCGTAATTAGTTAGTGGGGATGGGGTTGGGAAGCAGGTCCAGCAGTCTCTGAAAATCAGGCGTCCCGAGGCCCGTCACCTATGGAGTCCAGTGTCAACGTTGGAAATGAGAAAACATGAGCCTGGAGAGGCGCACGGGATCCCATCCAGGGACGGCGGAGAATCCATCAGTGCCGCAGCCCGGATTCGAGCCAGACGTGATGTCGTTGAAGCCCTGGATGGCGGTGCCATATAGCCAGGGGTTGAGAAAGCCGAGCACTGGCCTGTTCTTTGAAAGTTGATAGTCATTCAACAGAGAGATTATGCCCGCCACGACCTGTAACTGTAAGTTAGCGGCTAGCTGATGCAGAGAGAGGGGCGTACCGGTGTCGAACAGCTCGTGCCACGTAAGAACATAAACTCGTTGTCGTGGATGATCGTGAAGCGTCTCGCCTGGGCAGAAACGTCGGGGAAGCCGCGGCTCGAAGCGCTGCACAAATCGCAAGTAAGAACAAGTCAGGTTCGGTCACGCGGGGTAAGCACACTTGTAAAGGCCGGCATGCTGGTTTCCGAGTTGCTCGAAGAAACCGAGCACGGCGTCGGTCTGGTAAATCGGGCGTTTGAAGACATTCGAGAAGCCCCCGGAGGAGAATGGCGCGGCGACCTCGGGGCGTCTCATCGTTCCGCCGACGCTGGTGACCCAAGGACCTGCAAATTCGTGTCGCGGAAGTGGTGAGCGACTTTGGTGTCCTCACCTGTGCACTACTCGTAAGCGGGGAAAACTCGAAGCCAAACGTACATGTCGCAGGGAAGCCGGGCTGGAATTGGACAACCCCGGTGCCGTCATTTTTCCTGCAGTCCCCGCCGCCAACACCTTCGTCACCACTCGCGAAGAGTACGCTGATGCCGCGCGCGCCGAGCTGCCCAAAAAGTTCGCACACGCTCGTCGCATAGTCACGCGGGAAGGTCTGCTCGTCGCCACCGTAAGACGTGCTGATCGTCTGCGGCAGGTCTTCCAATCTGGTCATTACCTCGAGCCACCCGAGGAACGGCTCGTTGGTGTTCACCGGTATGAAGCTGTCAGGGATGAATTCTTCCGCTACACCGCCCATGCTGTAGAAGACATGAGGGGTAGGCCACGCCATTCCCTGCGTATATTGCATGTCGAGGTTTGCCTCCGAGCCGGGCTTACTTGGGTCATATCCACTGTCGTTGACATCGATGACTAGGAAAGTCGGGTCGTTCGCGTCGGAGCGGAATAGGGCCATGAACAACTCTAGGTCTTCATCGCTTACATACTGCCCTGAGAAGCCCGTGACCCCGATCATATTCTGTTCCGTTGCTGCGGGCTGGTAGGTTACCGAGTTGTACAGTGAGCGAAGGACCGCCGGAGTGACGTGATCATCACGGGTAGACAGCGCCGACACTCGGTGTCCACGTGGTCTTTCCCGCGGCGTGAGCGGCGAGCCGAAATACGTCGTCGGCGCGACCGTCTGCACGTGCGTGTGCAACGCAACGGGGAGAGCATAGCCGACCGTGCGGAGAATAGTCTCATTCGTCCCGGCGTATCTGTAGAGCTGGTATGACGCGCCGAGAAGCTCGTTGGCTTTCGACACGGGCACCCCGGTCACCGTCAGCCAGTTTCCGCCGTGTGTCGTGGAGACATTGGAGGGGGACACGCCGTGGTGACGAAGCCAGGCCTCGACGACCTCGAGCGTATATGGGTGTGGCGCGACAAGCTTGGCGACCTGCTCCTTGGAGAGATATGCGCCGTATCTACAACGTAGCAGCGTCACTTGTGTCGGCGGAGGAACGAAAAAGAGAACGTGCTTTGGATGATTCGGATTGCTGACCTCATAGATTGCGTCTGTGAGGGCGTGCTCGCGGTGAGGCTTCAGCGCAATGCGGAGATCGATCGTGATGCCAACGGGTGGTTGACCGATGCTCTCCCATTTTCCAGGTATAGCATTCCATCTGTGTTTTGTGTGCATGTTGTTCCAATTTGGTGCGAAGGGCGTAGCGGCGCTATCGAGGGGCCTCGTGATGACGACGAGGGCACAGAGCACAGAGAGCCAGAGGTAATGCATAGCTACAAGAGGCCACAGAGACGGTGCTATGAGACGATTCAGCGTGTTTGTGGGGGCACTTGCGACAGTGCGACGTGGTGTGGTGTGGGCGTTGTCAGGCGGTGTTGCAGTGAGAGTGGGAGGCGCGAGTCGAGCTAGTTATTTCGTGGCGTATCGAAGTTTCTACCGATAATGGTCCGCCGCGGGTTGCCAGTGTACATTGGCGTCGGATGATATCGCTCTGATACCGATGGCCGAGGCGCACGGGGAGTCCACATATGTTACTTTGACACTCGGGGTCGATTATAGCGGGCATTCGTCACAAGCCATTCGAGAGTATGATCGAGTGCGCCAGGACAGCCTAGTAACCTAGTAGTACGCAATACCAAGGACAGGGTAGAGAGCAAGTGGGTGACCTCCCATGAGCATACATCCTATCCTACATGAGTTATTTAAGATACGTCAAGGTTATGATAGGATTGGGTACTAACCATAAGACCCTCAAACCAAAGTTATGCCCATCGCCAACTGCACCTTGATACGGAAATCGCGATGGCTCTTTCGTTGAGACTCGAAAAAATGTCGACGCTTTGAGATCAAGAGCACGCTTGCTGTTGTTGTTCATGGGTCTCGAGGTAAAGTAAGCCCAGGAAGCCAGATAAGTCACACAGCTAGTCATATTTACACGATAATACCTGCCTACTCGAAGCCGCCTGCGAATGTCTCACGTTCTCCAAGTTATACCACATTTCCTCATCTTGATCCTGCTTATCTGGCCGATTCCAACACAATTCGCACGGAGATCATTCAAGCGGACGGCCTTGGTTATCCTTAATATCAAGAGGAACTCGGAGAGACCAAATGAACGTCGGATCGCCCGCATCCCGCATCCAGCAGATTGACGATAGCTTAGTGTAGATAAGGTAGGAACGGGTGACAGTGCGTGGGAGGCGAGGAGCGGGGGAGGAGAGAAAAAAATACTACGATGGAAGCCGTTCGCCCCACACGAGGCGTTCCCGATGAGCGCGGGTTACGCCACGAAGTGCGACCCACACCATCCATGCCACGGCCATAAACATGATGGCGAAGAGCGTGCGCAAAGTAGCACGCCATCGCCAAGAAACAGGACTCTTGGACGTGAAGATGACTTCGTACGAGCGCTCGTACCATCCACGGTTCAACCAGCGTAGGTCCTGCACGACCGCTTCCGCCTGTCACGAAAAGAGTCAGCAAAAATGCTGTCACTATATGCACAAGCCACAGATACCTTTTGGCGACCGGAATCGTATACGAGCTGGAGCTGCGCCGCCTGTGTGCGGATCGCGGGCAGACGAGCCTCGAGCTCTGCTAAGATGCGCAGCGACTCTGCGAGCTCGTCATCGATCTGAGGGACGCTCATGCGTAGCGTGTCTTGGCCTGCACGACGGTATTTCCGCTGGAGAATCCTCGGGGGTCAGCAGGTGCATGCATGTACCTGGCCGATCCCGTGCAAGGGGGGCGGATAGTCACGTACCTTAATGGAAGTGAAGGAGTCGCGGATGATGCCCTCTAGTGCTCGGCAGTTACTGAGGCCCTCGAGAAGTTTTTCCTGGGCTGAACGTCAGCGATGCGCTGCAGAGTCGTGGGATGAACGGTGGGGCTGATGATCGCACCTCGAGGTCCTTGAGCTCGTGCTCATATGCGGCCGATCTCTGTAAAGAAGTTTCGAGAAGTGGGCCGGATGATCTGCAGAGAGACACGAAGACGTCATCCCTTTTTTATGGTCTGTGGAGAAAAGGAAAATTGCCTATACTCCATGTTTGTTGCAGATTCTGCGTCGAATGGGTATGAGGGAGATGGTGACATGTAACCTAGGCGATCTCAGGGATAGCAGCAAGGGACGAAAGAAAGAGGGACTGAAAGTTGAGTTGAGTGGGGAGAGAAAAGGAGTGGAAGGGAGTGGATGTGTGGTTTTAAATTGGTCGATGAAACGAGCAATGCCGTGCCCCTTTTCGTTTTAACCACGTGGTCTTTTCCAGTTAGGAACTTGTAGAGTAGATACGAGCGGGTTGCAAGCTCCTGGTAAAGAAAAACCCATTCACAGTAGTTCGATATTCGTCAAAACGTAAAACCCGCCGATGCGTGAAACATGTTTGAAGTTTGCAAACGGCGCTTCCCTCGCCTCGAGTAGATTAGATAAGAATTTAGTCAGTCTGTCACAAACCACGTGAGTGTGACACTGGCCACGATTCACGTGCACAGAGGCCACAGCGCGCCGTGCCGCGATGCAGATGCATCCGACTCTGTCACCTCACTCGAGGCCCACAGCGTTGAATTGTTTATCCATGGATCCGTTGCTCGATGCCGCCTCAACCTCGGATGTTAACGAACGCGAGCTCCTTGAATCCGCAAGTTCGGAATATTGGGAACGTGTACTATTGGCTACAAACGATCACCTCGAGTTACCGCCACCTGGCGCGTCGTCCGACCTCGATGTAAATGATATGGAGGACGTTACGGCTGAGCCTATGGTACGTGTCATTGATCAGAATCATTCGATGACAGGCGGTTGTGTACGTCTCAGGTGTACCAAAGGTCTACCGCCGTCACAAGAGACGCCTTTACTTTGCACGCCTCATCATCCTCTCCGGCGACGCGCGTTTCTCTCAGCATGATTGAAAATTCCACAACACCAGGGCGGTCGGGTCATGGACCGCCAACGTCATCGCCTGTCTCACCACTGATCCGCGCTTCTCCTTCTGTCTCTTCGTTAACCCGTCGCCACAAAACCGTGAATTCTGAACCATCCCCTGACCCTTTGCAAATCATCTCTCCTTTCAGGGAACGTGATGAGCGGGATGCGCCATTTCCTACTGATGATGAGATGCTTGATCCAACTTCTAGTCCGAACAGCGAAGGTCGCCGTCACGATCCCATCCTAGGTGGGTTGGCAGGTGGCTTAAGCCCACCGCCCATCAGGCCAATGCAACCTTCGCCCTCGGTGGATCCCTTTGTTGTCTTTGCCCCCGCACCAACCCAGGCGATTCAGGACGAAGTTTACCCTAACGATAGTGGTGGTGCCAATGCTACTGGTGGAAGATATTCTATGCGCTCGCGCCAGCCCCGCCAACTAAAACCCTACGCTATTGATCGGTTAGAGTATAAGCACCAGCTAAAGCATCACCCGGACGCGATTGTCCGATTCGCAGGGCTTCGCAATCCCGTTGAATCGTCACCGTCGCCCGCTCCTCCATCAGACGCCGGTGAGAGCGCCACAGATGGCGTAGCGGGGAACTCGGCCAGCGAGCATTCTTTTAATCATATGCATACAAAGGGGAAGAAGCGCCGTCGAACAGGTACAGACCAACACCTTACCAGGCATCGGGAGACAGTATCGCTAGCTACGACAACTCTTGGTCGGGTCAGAAGCAGACCATCCGCGGTTGAGGTCTTTACTCGGGCAGCATCGTTACCTGATCAGGGTGGGGACGACGTCGCAGACCCACCTGCGCCATGGTATCCAGACGTATTTAACGACATGTCTAGCGGGTTGGGTAGTGACGATGAGCCTTTGAACGCGGTACAGCAACCGCCGCGTGTGAGCCATACACCCCCACCGCGAGCAAGGCGCAGACGGGTAATAGCTTGGTTTCAACGAAGCATGTGCAGGGGCTAACGAGCGGTTCCTCAGCGTGCTCCGCGCAATCTTCCAAACCTGTCACCCCTTGCTTCCCCACGTCCCCCCTCATCGCGTTCTCCTTCCCCACGTGCAAACCCTCCCTCGGAACGGACGATTTCCTCGGACACGAGCACTGAGGAAAGCTCATCGGGATCCGATTCGGGGGACGTAGCCCTTCTATCTGAACGGTCGTTCGTCATGCTTGTTGACACTCACACTCTATCTCCTTCTCCTGAACCCGAACGTTCTCCGCCAAAGGCTTCTCAGAAGCGGCGCCTACAACCATCAAAGTATCCCGTCATCACAGACTTCTTCGGTCGTCAGCCTCGTGAGAGTAAAAAGACTTCGCGAAAACGAAGTACGACAAGGGGTGAAAAGGGAGGTCAGCCCAAGCGCACCCCGCGAAGAACTGGTGCTACTGGTAATACTTATCGCTGTTGTGCCTTATATTCGTTCTGACCATTGACCCCATTGGACTCAGTGCCTGCGGAGCAGCGAAAATCAAAGGGTCGCACAAGTCGACGACATGAGCGCCAGCAGCGGCCTGTGGACCTCTCCGTATTCACAGCCGTAGGCCGGCGGGTCTTGTCTGGATGGCAGAGGAGAAATGCGGTCACCATTGACGCGGAAGACATCGCCTTCCGCAGAGCACTGGAACCCTTGGCGATTCGCGCGCGCCAGCCTCCTTCAGTACCAATACGCCCACCACCCAGGCTTTCTCACGTAAGACGTCTGCCACGACATCGATCGAAGGATCGCACTACACAAGATAGGGCTCCATCGACATCGAGAGTACCCGACCCTGAACCCGACAGGGAAGTGCGGCAGAGGATCGTCGTGGACTTTGACATACCGTTCCTCTCGTCGGGAAAGGTATTTACCGCTAGCTGTTATCTCGGCAGGGGGTGGCTCCATGAGCTTCTGTCCGTCCTCTCTGGTACCCCTCCCCCCCACCCACCTCCACGCTTTGAAGTCGATGGCCACGCACTGTCATCGGTATCCACCGCCCTTGATTACACTGTCTTCCTTCCGTACGCATGCGACTCATTCGCCAAGGTCCTGGACGACCCGCAGTCCATGTCTCATGACGCTTTCGTGAGATGGAACACTGACATGCACGCCGTCTGCTCACTCGTCTCGTGGATATCCTCGTGTGCGGCGGGAAATGACACCCACCTCATCCGGACCGCATCGTTGGAGTACACTGGGTCCCTGATCGCGCGCATCGACACGGCCCTGGGGGATTCTGAGGAGCAGGCAAAATCGCTGAGCCCGAGCATGCTCTGTCTCCAATGGTTCGCGATCGAGCTTCTCGTCCGCACTTGCTGGAGCGCGATGAGCAGTGATGGGGACCTTACGACTGCCGTCAGCGCCCGTTTGGTAGGATTCGCGACACGTCTGCTGCGTATTGGTGTACAGGCTGCGCTCTCCCCCGTCATCGACAATGGCGAGTCTCTGGATGACTTTTCGCTGCACCCCTGTGCGGCCGAATTATGGATTTGCTTGATTCACCTCGGGGCAGTCCATGGGACGATAGCAGCGGCTCCTGGGCAGGGCCGTCTTCCCTCGATGGTAGACATCCTCCAGCGGAGCTTAGCAGCCTTAGAATCATCCGCACAGGGCAGCCTGCACGCCAGCGAGGAAATATGGGCCACGCTGTTCGGTTTATGTGCCCTCTCACAGTTCTCTGCGCACGGTGTATCGACGTCCACAAGCCGCTTGAGCACCTCGTGGGAGATCGTCCTGCTCGCTCTCGACCGGATCCGTCTCGTCGCCGACCCGCAAGTCGATGGCACCCTTTCCGCACGCAATCTCCGCCGGCGCGACGCCTACGTCCGCCTGGTCGTATCGCGATGCTTCCTCTTACACCAACGCTGGCACTGGCGGCTCGACGACGACGCGTCCGCCGCGGTTTTCCGACGCCTCGTCGAGGTCTTCAAAAGCCGCCGGTTCGCGGACCTGCGCGGCGAGATCGCGGGCTTCCCTGCGTTCGCGCAGGAGAACGACCCGCACCTCCTCGCGCAGCACGCCAGCACGGACAGCGCGTTCTCCATCTTCCTCAAGCTCATATACGCGTCCGCGCAGCAGATGCGGCCCCCCGCCATGCGCGACGAAGAATACCTCGGCCGCATCAAAAAGCTGCTCTCGCTCATCACCCCCGTCGGCTCCGTGCAGGCACAGCCGGTGCACGCGCCGCCGCGCTCGGCGCTCGACGACGCGCAGCTCTCGATGCTCTACAACCGCTTTGGCGCGCTCGCGCTCGCGATGCGCGTGCTCCCGTCCGCTGACAACGCGCGATACCGCATCTCGCTCGCGCGCCGCTACGTCGACGTCGCGCGCGCCCCCGCCCCCACCCGCGCAGTGTGCATACGCGCAGCGACGCTCCTGGCGCTGCAGGCGCTCGATATGGCGCTCCCGGTCGCGCCGGCGCTCGAATGGTCCGCGGAGATCGCGCGGGTCCTGCTGGCTGAGTTCCGTGCCGTCGCGGGTGCGGCGAGGATGCAGCGCCTGCAGTGCGTGCAACTGCTGTTGTATGGGCTGGGCGACGTGTCCCGCGCGGCCACTTCCCCTCCCGCTGGCACGGACAAAGACCCCAGCACGGCTCTGGAGGTGCTCCACAAAGGCACGCAGTTTTCCTCTTGAGGGGCGCGTTCGAGGAGGAGATTTTTCGGTTGCTGACACGGTATAGTACAGGGT
Organism: Lactarius akahatsu; assembly: GCA_021524915.1. Taxonomy (NCBI): domain Eukaryota; kingdom Fungi; phylum Basidiomycota; class Agaricomycetes; order Russulales; family Russulaceae; genus Lactarius; species Lactarius akahatsu. The sequence continues at coordinate 35,703 of JAKELL010000379.1, forward strand.
GTCTTTTTCCCGTTCTCTCTGAAGCGGAGCTCTGTGAGATCCCAACGGTGCAAACGCTGCTACAGGAAGTCCTCGATTCACACTTGAATTACGCCTTGTCACTACAAGAGGATCGGGATCGGGAGCAACCACCGCAGCCTGCGAACCAAGAGGAGAGCCAGGATGAATATGGGCAGTTTGATCTCAACTGGGACGATCCCAGGGTACTCGCGGCACTGGACTCCACTGCAGAACCCAGGCCGCCACTGCAGTATACCTACCAATCTATCGTCGAGGTGCGTCTTCTGGGGTTTTCAGTCATAGACCGGACACATCTGACCTTGTACAACGACCACAGCATATCAAAAGTGCTCTTACCCCTACGATCTTTGATCATTTTATCAAGGCGTTCGAGGATAACAGACTACAACAACGGACGATTGTCAATGGCGGGGAGGGTATACCCTCCTAATGATTTCTGCATTCATCTTATGGCATCTAATGTGCGGCACGTAAGGCAGTATCAGGATTTGTATAAGGAAGGTCCATTGGCCGTGGTAGTTGTGGCCACTTAAGTGTCATGCAGCCAAAGTATGACATTCAAAGCCTGCGCACGCATGTGCGCGCATTTATCGTATCGTAAAGACATGACCTCTACGCCCCTCGACTAACCCCTACGCGAAATCAGACTGCAAACCCCGGATAGCCGCGAGCCTTGAAATCCTTGACCGATTCTTCGACTACATCCTTTAGAGTCGCGGTCGCCTTCAGGCCCAGCAGGTCCTCCGCCTTAGTCGTCACCAGATTCGCGGCTCTCGGGAGGTTCCCCGTCGAGTATGGCTCCCCACGCGGCACATTCGGGATGCCGAGCTCAGCCGCCGCGTCGACTTTAACCACGGGAGCATTCAGTCCGAGTAATTAGTCGGGTGGAGGGAGACTTACGGAAGTCCTGGTGAAAGAAGTAACCAGAGCGAACGATGATGCGCTCACCGCCAGCGGCCGCTGCGTGTGTCGCGCGCACATGGGCATCGGCGGCGATGGACACGTGAACCCAATTCCCCTCGCCCCGCAACTGTGCGCCCGTGCGCGCGCCTGTGAGTGTATCGTAAATCTCCTTCTGGGACGTGTTGATATCATTGGCCGTCTGTGCGGGGCTGAGAGACGGCTGTGGCAAAGCGATAAGCATCGAGGGTGAAGGGGGGAGACCGGCGACGGACCCCAAAGATAAACGGCGGATTGATGGCGACGAGGTCCCATTTGAGCTCGGCCTTGTGCGCGGCCACGAACTCCCACGCGGCGCGCTCAGCGAGCGTCTTCGAGGCGAGGTAGATCATCGCGGGCCCCGCCGCGGAGCCCTTGCTCTCCACCGTAGCGACGGCGGCGTTGTTCCAGTTCGTCTCGTCGAAATCGCGCGGCGTCGGGGCTACCTCGCGTATTGCGGCCACAGAGGAGGTGAGGACGATCCGCTTACGCTGGTTCCGTGCTTCAGTGCGGAGTTCAGGATCGATGTGGTCCCTTGCACGGCGGGGATGATAAGCTCTGTAAGACGGCGTCAACCCACGGCGCATATATATCGTTTGTTGTATTACGACGTACCATTGGGTTCGATCGCGTTGTAGTGGAAGGGAGAGGCAGTGTGGGCGATTGCGTCGACGCCTTTGACGGCCTCGTCAAACGCGCCGTCTTTGGTGATATCTTCTACGACGACCAGCTCAAAGCGCTCGCCGTACTCCGCGAACTGCTCCTTGAGAAATGCGCTCTTGGACAAAGAGCGGACGGTGCCGCGGACAGAGTAGCCAGCTTCGAAATATTTCTTCACGATCCAAACAGCGAGATAGCCGTTCGCGCCAGTGACGAGGACTTTAGCAGGAGGAGAGACAGCGACCATTTGAGAGAGAAGTAGAATCTGAGGTGGGAGTGGGAAGCCCGAGATAATGAAGATGGCATTGCTTAATATGTTTATCAATGTTCTCACTCGGTATCACTCGGGGTCGGTGGGATCAGTGCTTATTGATTATTACTAAGGTATGCAATCGCTGACGAACATTGTCATTTTAACTCTTCTCGTTGGTATGTCCGTGTGGCATGCCGTGCAAGTGTCTCGTTGACTGAGCTTGGCCGCAGCCACAAATTACTGTCTACCTCGGCGATACATCAACACTGCAAAAAGACACAGACTCAATGTATTGGTTGTAGACCCTTCGATTCCTGATGCCTGAGCTCCTGTGCCCCCTGTCGAGCTGCCAGGCGTCTTAGGTTGCAGCATTTGATATTGGCTTTTGCGTTGACGATTGCGTAACTGGGCACGAAGGGCATGTATTCGCCCCGAGCGGTTAGCTTCTTGCATTTAAAACCTTTAAAGTCTACGGCACTGCGGTCGATCGCACAGGAAAACACCACTCATGTCCCGAACCTTGAAGCTTGACGGCCGGGAAGGCTGAGCGCTGTTCAAGCTCCTGGAAATGGAGGCGATTTGAAAAGGTGTAAATTCAAGTGCAAGTTCGTTCTGCAAAAGAGGATTGCGTCATTGATGACGACGATGTCCAAAGCTTTCTATAGACAAATGATATACTTGGGGGTGCCGGGTAGAGTGATCCAGAGGGTGAGTGAGCAGAAGGCGCGGGACGATAACGGTTTCGCCAGCTGATTTCCCAAGTGCGCTTGAGGAGCCCGAGTATCTGTGTGTGTTGGTGAGAAAGCCCGGCGCGCATGCATGCTTGTCCAATCTGCTTTCAATGACGCTTTCCAAATTGAGGTGCTCCCACGCTCGAAATGGTCGCGCGAATTTCAATAAGATGAGGGGGTTTTCTAGTAACCCAGAGGCCGAGGTCGCAAGACGACCCATTCAAACATGAGTAATAGAACGCCTCCTTTCGCAAAATCACGCAGCTCCTTCATCAGCACCTGCCGCTCATCTTCGTCAGACCGGGTACCGTCACCAAACTCCAGACCTCCCGCTTCCATCATGGCCGACGTCAGAACGTTGGTGACCTGAGAAAAGTTTTGGAGGGAAAACGCCGTGTACCCCGAAATAGATGTCCCGTTTGGCCCCTTGTGGGATGCACAGTATTCCCCGTGAGGGGCGAGGGCCCGCGTAGATGATAAGATCTGGAAAGGCGCATCTTGGAGCATCTTCCGTAAATGATACGAGAGGCTGTGGTCCGATGAGCCCCTGCGCGGAACGCTGAGATAGATAGATGTGCGTGCGTACCCGACTACGAGACCCTGTCGAATCGCCCAACACGAGCAGATCCGGTTGATTGTGGCCAGCGTGGATTTACCTTGCGTGTAGGCAACGATATCGAGCTCTTGACCTTCTAGTGGCGGGGGATTCTCGTGAGTGAACACCAATGAGGTGCCTGCCAGGTCCTATCATGCTCGACCGTAAGTTCAGAGCTCCATATAGCGCTGATTTCCATCCCTGTACCGTCAGCACCCAACACACGAAGGCCAAACGTTCCGAGTATGTCGTCTGGGAACGGCTTGGTGACGTCGTGTTGAAAAAAAGCTACCTTGTCGACGTCTGGTTTGTCTCCCTGAGGGAACTTCCCAACGGAGATATCACAAGCAAAAACATGAACACCGCGATCACGAACTTCAGGCTGTGATACGAAGTCGAGGGCCCATGCGCCTGTCCCTGTGGCCACGTCGATTACTTTTCTGACATGAGCGATGCTGACCACAGGCGGTACAATTTTGGGATAGTCGAATCAAGGGGTGCGCGGAAATTTATCACCTTGCTTGCCAAGGTCATATGGCAGGTCGATATTCCGGGTGAATCGTAAATAAAGCCAAAGTGAATCTCGTTACATAATTGTTGACCCATTCTGGGTGACTTCCGCTGCCACACATCCTGTTGGGAACGAGAGTGGCCATTTTTTCCGCATCCAGTCACGTCCCAAAAAAGGAAGGTGCCAAGAAAGTCACGTTTTTTCCTGTCCTTACAAAACGGGCGTCCCTGAACGGCATTCGAGCTCAACTCTTAGTAAGCACACATATAAACACTTTTATTTTGAAAAATGCTATTTCCTTAATCGTACACTTTGTCTTTAGTCATCAAACACTAATCTCATATGTTTTTTTAGATGTTCACACAACTTAACAGAATAATAAATAAATTTTATTATCTAATTACACTACGTCTAGTTTTTGTCTAAGTTGTACTATGCCACACAAACGGGGTGCGAGCATGGTGAACGCACCCACATGGAAACCGCGCCAGCCCTGCTGCTCAACACGGCTTGGCATCGTGCGCCCATTCCCACGCAAACGGGGTGCCACGGGATGGGGCGGCTTGCCCTCGTATGCCCCCTTTCCGCGCAAAGGGGGTGGGGCAGGGAAGTGGTGGCCGGGGGTGGCGTGCACTCACATGCCCCTGTTTTGCACGTACGGGGTGGCATGCACTCAGTGCGCCCCCTTCCGCGCGAATGGGGAAGGGTGGGGGGCCGGGGGGTGACGTGCCCTCACGTGCCTCCATCCTGCGCATACGGGGCGGGAAGGGGAGGTGGAGGGGGCGACGGGGTGCCATGCCTTGTGCACCCCCCTTCTGCGCGAATGGGGAAGGGTGGGGGGCCGGGGGTGGTGTTGCCCTCATGTGCCTCCATCCTGCGCGTACGGGGCGGGAAGGGGAGGTGGAGGGGGCGATGGGGAGAGGGGGCGGTATGCTTTCGCACACCCCCCTTCCACGCGAATGGGGAAGGGTGGGGGGGCCAGGGGTGGTGTGCCCTCATGTGCCTCCATCCTGCACGTACGGGGCGGGAAGGGGAGGTGGAGGGGGCGATGGGGAGAGGGGGCGGTATGCTTTCGCGCACCCCCCCTTCCGCGTGAATGGGGAAGGGTGGGGCCTGGGGTGGCGTGCCCTCGCGTGCCCCCTTCCCACATGTACCAGGGCGGTGTGGCCAAAGGGGAAGGGGAGGTGCCAGGGGCGTCATGTCCTCGTGCGCCCCTTCATGGGAAGGGAGGGGGCGGCGCAGACAGGGGGCAGGGAGGACCAGGGGCGACTGTGAGAAGGGGCGGCGGCGTGCCCACATGCGTCCCTTCCATGTGGCACGGACATGGGGGAAGGGGAGGGGCCGGGGGAGAATGGGGGACAGCAGGCCCTCCTACGCTGCCTTCGCGCGAATGGGGGTGGCAAGGGAGGGGGGGCGGCATGCCCTTGTGCGCCCCCCCTTTCTACATGCGATGGGGCAGCGGTCAGTGCGGGAGAGGGGAAGAGGAGGGCAGGGACTTACCCTTGTGCGCCCCCTTTCTGCGCTCGAACGGGGCGGTGGTCAATGTGGGGGAAAGGGAAGATGAGGGAGGGGCGGCGACTTACCCTGCACGTGATGAAGGGGAAGGGGTGGGGCATGGCCTGTCCTCTTGCGTCCTCTTGTCGATGCGAATGGGGCGGGTGACAGGGATGGGAGGAGGGAGGGGAGGGGAGGGAAGGGGAGGGGGAGTGGAGGAGGGAGGAGGGAGGAGAAGCAAGGGCACCCCTTCTGAACGAATAAGATGGAGGAGGATGAGGGTAGGGAAGGGGGGGAAGTTGGAGGGGAAGGGGTGGTGCGCCAGAGTGTGGAATGGAGAGGAACAGAGAAAAGGTACAGAGTTTAGTCTGGAACTCGAACTTTGATTGACATTTGGAAATGTGCTAGTATACAATTTGTCACGGTCAAGGGAACGGACGCTTACTATACGGATATGACCACGTTTAGTAAGTCGCAATGTGTCATGGACTAGGGGATCAGTCAGCACGTAGTAGAATCACATGCCGATGTGCATGACTCATAACTAGGATAGCGATAGTAGGGTTCGAGCTACTTTAGCTATTCGTCGTACGGATTGGAGAGGAGCTTTAAAGCTGCCTCATATATGTATAAATAGTGGCCTAGGAAGACCAAGATTCGCCATCTTGGTCTTCTTCAATTCACACTTCTATTCGTCTCCCTCACACGTGTTTCGCTTGTCTCTTTCAGAGCAAGTCGTCTTCATCGATCTAGGACTATACCTAGTGGCACAACTTGCCCTAGTGTACACTCGGATCACGTGCCCGCAAGCGCCGTGTATCTCGTGATCAGGTCACGTGACCTCGAAGAGATATTCTGCTAAGTCGTGAACGCCCTTTCGTGTCCAAGTCGGACTAACGCCAGTGGTGGCGTTACACAATTGGTGACAACTAAGTAATCAGGAGAGTGCATCCGGCTTGGCCCATTTACCAGATCATTTCCCCCCCACTGTAGGGATCACTATAGATTACTAATTTTCTTTTGCTGGCCGGTCCAATGTGTTGGTGCGTTGAATTAGGTGAGCGAGGTTGGCATTGCTTAGGTGAGCCCCGTGAGCCTGGTTGGCGACACTTAGGCGATATCCGGCCTGCCCATGGTTTTGGATGTTTCCTTCCAGAGGTTCCTGCCTGGTGATAGCTGGTCCTTTTTGGAAGGGCTTCAGGATGAGGTGGCAGCCCTTCCCAGGGCCAGAGGAGCCCTTAGACCGAAATTTAGTGGGAGTAATTACATGTATTTGCACCTGTGTGGGGGGAATTCTGGCCCTGCCACAGCTACAAGGTGCTTGCAGTGCCGGATCCTTGGGAAGTCCAGGCAATCGCACGTTGCTTGCTCGGGTATCGATGACATATCGCCAGCTGGGATTCGATTGGGGACACCACATGGAACTTGCTGTTGCTGAGCGGTGTGATGGAACTTCCTGGAATGGATTTAGATTTCGCTAAAAATTGCCACTTTGTGTGCCTTTGCGAGATTGTTACCCTTGAAGCCAATTTGCTGGCGTCGGTCTTGATGTTCATAATACTGAGGCAGCATCCATTGGGTAAGCGTGAAGATCAAATGATCGATCTGCCGATTTGCACGTCCCATCAAGCCAGTGCGACTTTAGTAAGTAATGATATCTAGATATAAATTAAACGTTGCTGATTCAGCAGATAAGATCGTCCACTTACCCTTCAAGAAGCATGTTTGTATCACCTTCCTCAAGTATAACCCTCGATTTTCTTGTAACTCCAGACCACATATGGACTGTAGGGATCCAGTTCTTCATTAAATATTTAGCAAATGATGGAGGGCAGTCTTTATCACTCAAGATCTTCTGCCAGATTGTCCCAAACTCGACCAGATCAGATGTCTTGACCAGTTTCTTAGTCAGGGTCCATAGATCCAGATATTTATCGGTCCGGATATGCAATTGGATTGCATGGAGCACATGCCACCTGCACAGGAGCACCTGAGATTGTGGGAATATAGTTTGCAGAGCAGTGATCTGGGCCTGATCGCAATCTGTCATGAAATAAGTGGGCTGGACTTCAGGGTTCCATGACTGAATTAAATTCAAGAGAAAGGTTATTGTTGCTGTCTGTGCATTGGATGACAGCATCCAAGCGACCGGTACTCCTGCCAGATCGGAGATCAGTCAAATTCGCGAAAGTGCACTGATTTCGCTTACCATGCCCCCAATCATCCCTTGCCATAACTGTAGTTAGCATGACCCCTGAATAGTATGTCGTGTTGGGTGGCATCGATGCCAATAATGCCGTTGCCAAGCCGCCGGAATGCATCGGACTGAAACCTAGTTTGCATGACCAGCATGAACAGATCCCCATCCAAATCCAATCCTGGAGGAGGAAGATCTATCTTATCCTTGCAGAAGGTATTTGCTCCCTCCTTTCTGAGGATATCCAGCCAAAGTTTCATTGAGATCTCGTCTTTAGCGTCCAATTGGATCTCATCTTGCTCAACCTGCTTAGCAATCCAGTGATGGTGTCCATATCGCGATCGCGCTCGGAAGCAGAATCATGAATAGCCTGGAGCTAAAAAGCGGATTAGCCGATGTCATCGGCAAAGCGGTGTATGTATGACTTCCGCGCGTTTGATCCCCTGCTTCAAGACTCCCTTGCTTTGTCTTTGGCCTCTGTAGAAATTCGAGTATAGATTAGATTTGAACATTGATTGGGTGATCATGATCCTTCTGGTAATGGCCCAGCAGGATGTTTGTCCCAGGGAAGCCTTGAGATCTACTTGCAAGTACATCCAGTCTGCTTAGCAGCCAATCTTGCGGATCTGATTTGGATTTTTTTCTCGTAAGGTTTGATTTGGTCCCTCCTGACGCGTGCACCAGTAAACATGTTTCCAGGAGTAATTCAAACCATTAGCTTCCTTCTTGGCAAGGTGAATTTCAACTGATCTGCACGCTCCATTCCTGTCTCCATGTGTCAAAAACTCAGCAAGAGATCCCCAAGATAGATTGTAGTGACCAGATTCCTGGTCATACCGGAAGCTTCCTCGTGCACG